>JBBHLZ010000008.1:0-107037 GCA_037576465.1 Parascaris univalens
AGAGACACAGCCTGGAAGAAATGCATTTACTTACCGTGTTTGGAATGTCCTTTTATTACCATTCCTGTACGTTTAATTTTTCTGGTGCTAGACTGGTCCCGTTGAATTTGTTGGCCATTATTAATTGTCACCATTTGGATCTTTGGTGACCGTTGTTTCGAAGCTCATTTGAAATTCAGTGCTCGGAATACCATGCAAGTCTGATCGAACTACGTCGTTCGCAACATGAGTCCTCGCCAGTGGTCCGTCCTTAACCTTCCATCTGAAGACATCGATTGGAACGACTGCTGAAGGACTGCTCGAGCAGGATTTCATAAAAAACTGTTGGTCGTTTACTCTATAACAGCTACGCGTTTTCCTCGAGAGGCGCTCGATTATTAAAAGTCACGTCAAGCTTCGAGAGGTGTGCGAAATTATGTGGCGCTGCAACGCACGCTAAGCATGATCCAATTAGAGCAAAGGAGCAATTGGCTCGGGTTTTCAGTCAAGACTACGAGGTATTTGAACTGAAGTGATTCTCTTTTACTATTATGCTTCTGAACGATTTCTTTGCCAATGTAAATGTTTTCGAAGCGTTTAAACGTCAAAATGTGTGTGTGGATAACCGACAACGGAAAAGGAGAAACCCAAATTTTAAACGTTTAAACGTCAAAATGTGTGTGTGGATAACCGACAACGGAAAAGGAGAAACCCAAATTTTAAACGAATGAAAAAACCTGCAAAAGATCCACAAAAAATATAATTCCGGAACTTCAACGAAGCAAGAATTAATTCATACTGCAGGTGAGAAGTAGCTTCTCGCGTATTAAATACGCTAAATGAAGGCATCGTGGCTGGCCCTTTGATTCAGTGTTTTCCGATCACCACTTCGTGCAGCTTCATTAGTTGTTTAAGTTGTAAAGTTGTTTTGTTTGTTTTTTATTTACATCGTCCGTTCAGCTTTAAAAATATCCACCAAGCAGTCATGCATTTCATTTGCATAATGTACTCCTTGTTGCTCTCACCGATTTCCACATTTATGCTTTTTTCTAATGGTCAGAACCAACGAATAAAGTGACAACGCTAAGTGATACTCCGAGATAATTTTATGCTTTAAAATTTCGACGGCTCGCCGAATCCTATTCGACGACTGGTATATGCGAGTCATGAAAGCCGACGGTGAAAGCATGGTGGTGTGAGGGTAGCGTAGTATACATTGGTATATGAGGAACTTCGTCCCAGAAAGGAGATAAAGTGGGATGCTCATTTTTCACCCACAGAAAGGTCTGAAGTTATCTAGCTGATGATGCTGCCGTCGCGTTATGTGTCCTCAGCAGTATGAAAGGAAAATGTAGGAGGGTGGTTGTGGTGTGACTCTTTCTAACGATTTCTCTTTTCAAACAACTGTGAGAGTATTTCTTGTGAAGAGCAGAAAGAAAGGGAACTTTTTTGGAATTTCTATTGCAGCAACTAAAATTACTTACACATATTTAATTTCCTGTGTAATCGGCTCTCATTTCAATGTTTTCAATCAGTAATGAACTTCGGTTCTAGACTATGAACGATGCGTGCAATACTCTTTCAGTTTCGGACGGATTTGGTTTCTTTCTGGCTGTTGTGCAGTTTGAGCAGATGAAGAAATTTCCATATATTAAAGAGTTTTTGCATTTCAGCTTTTAAATATCTCGTATACCATAAAACGTGAAATTACCGTGGTTACAGTCCTAGTTGTTGTTATAGACCAGTCATCGCTGTGGTATGATAACAATGATAAGAAGGGGTGGAACGTAATTTGATGCAGTTTCTCGATGGTGAACTCACATGAAAATCGAAGCGGAATGGAACGGTTGTACAAGAGGTTTTTCTCAAGTATGCAAACGAAATGAGCAAATGTAGCTAAAAATCGAGATGAAAATCTCATTCGTGTGAAGATAAAAAATTATTTTATTAATGTCTTAACGGCAAAATAAACTTTCGTTAGTAAAAAAAATGCTCGGCAGTGGTATTGGGGCGTGGTTGTTTAAGACGCGACCAAGTGCAGTTTGCTCGCGTACTTTTAAGGAAGAGAGTGAAGTTCTACATTCGCTTCGCTTTCAGAATAGCAAATCAACTAAGCATGTCAAACATTAGCACTGAATCTAAAATGAATGCTATGAGTAAACTGAGCTACAAAATTTCTCTTACCTTATGTGATGCAGCGTCATATTTTATAAAGCATAGAGCAGCCGGAGCACAGTCTCTCGAAGAACGGTTTTTCAGAGGATGATAGTTTTATTCGCCAAACCGAAAAAAATGAAGTTATATCGGCTTGGAAAATAACAACCGTTGTTGTCTAACTTAGAAAGTCCTCCGTTCACTTCGGTAGAAAGTAATCGGCCAATGAATTTGATATACGAACTTGTGAAAATTACGATATAGGATACTATCCTTATTTTCTGTTATCTTATGAACTCATTAACGCTGCCCAGGATGACGTTTTGCCAGGTCGATTCAGTTTTCGCATGTGATTCCGTTTGTAAGTAACTGAATCATCCTACCAGAAACTGCAGCTGATTTAGTTTACATCGAGACGCATCTTTAATATTATCTTCACAGGAAACCTTTATATGAATCAGAACCTTATGAAATGACTATAATGCTCACTTCCAAACTGCTTATTTAGAGTGGAGGATAGATCTCCTTCATTTATTCGTAGAATTATCAGTAATACTGCAGAAGGAGGCATATCAGTATCAGTGGTACTCTTCTCTTTTCATCTATTTAAATGATATTATGAACATGATATCTCAAGTAAGTATAAGTTGTTTGTGAATAACCTGAAAACACGTCGACCGTTGTGTGATGCTGCTTTCAACTGCCGTGATTCTGAAACCGTTATTGATAGATTTGTGGATAGACAAATTTGTGGCAGTTAAGGAAATATCATGAGAAGTGCCAAGTATTTCATGCAAATTGCAGCGAATATTTTCTTCGATTGGTTGGCACAGTTTATTGTTTGTATGTGCATATGAAAATTGCTCCGAATAAACAATGGTAGCTGCAGTGCTCTGAAGTTGCTTCGAAAACCTTTAAGGTGGGAAACTACATTCTCCAGCACGTACGCACTCCGGTTATTGCCGAGAGATTTTGAAGCAGCGCACTCGAGCAGTATCCGTTCACCTTGGTTCTGATTTAAGCTTGTTGAAAATGGGCGAGAACAAATCATCGCTTGGCGTTTCGTGCGTTTCTCAAACACTTTCCACTTGATCATCAGACTCGTTCAAAAATTTTCCGCCCTGAAACTTTCCAGTAGCGTAGAGTGAAATTTTGATTTTGTCGCTTTTTCGACGTACCATTTCGCGACGTCTTTTCGTTGAGTAGAGAGAACGAAAGAGCCGTAGGTTTCAATTGATGGGGATGATGAACTGTATGAATAGCTTCTTTTAGCGTTTTCACTCTAGACTTATCCTTATACGGAAGATCTTTCCTCAGAACACAGTTGAAGTTTAAAGTGTCTCAGTGGCACCATTTGAGAAGCACTTAAGTTCAGTCCACTTGAGAGCCCTTTCTAAAATGTTCTGTTGAGCGCCACGTGCACCTGCATGATTCCTCATATACGTTTCCTTTTCATGACTTAAATCCCATAAATTTAGTCCCAGCTCTTCACTCATCTTTTTCCTGTTGCTTCTATATGAGCACGCGTAATTCACCAGTGCATGCACTTAAGCACCCACGTCAAATGTGACGCTGGCATATATCCCCCATTTCCACGTGCAGTTCCTTCACTCTGACGAACAACGCAAGTTTAATTCTAGTTCATTCCAAAGCACATGCATTTTAAAAAGCGCGAGTATTGCGCTGTCTTATGAAGATTGCAGCATACTATAAAAAAGAAGATCAGAATCTCGTGTTGGGGAACGTTATTATCACATACGAACGGTCAAGAAGGAACAGTGAATGTCAATTATGTGAAGATAATATGCCAGTAGGGTATTATGCCTTTAGAAGGGGTTTAATGAGGGGTTATCACAGCACTGTTTACTTGATCGAAAAATGGAAACTGCCTAAAGAGTTCGTCTTGACACCCTCCGCACATAGGTGCACTAGAAAGAACCAAGTTTGAGGAGTGAGTATGAAGTATGTCCAAAGATAATATATTAAAAAGGGATTTTTGCAGAGATAGCAAGAGAGAAGTTGGAATTTATGCAACATGAAGAAACGCAATATTCGCTTTCGTAATGCAGCACTTCAATAAAAAATCGGCTGTAGTGGAACCTTTTTAGATGACCTTTTAAACAGAGCCATTAGCATCTTTACTTCAGTATCCAACTTGTTTCATGAAAAGAAGGACGTTAGCAACCTATGCAACCCTCAGATACGCTCTTTCAACATAGCTGGACGCAGCTCGTGACTGTAACAGGCTCAAAAACCCCGTGTGGTAACAAGTTCCAAGTTATGGTAACAGGTTCCAAAGTTGAATAATCCGGCCCACGAAAAAGTGTTCATGAGTGCCATCCATATTCATTTCAGTGCATATTTGTGAACCGTTTCTCGTTACGTTATTTTATTACTATGAAAGAGGAAGGGCTTGCTATGATTAATAAAAAATATTCTTTAGTGGTCCTTTGAAAAAATTCAAATCTTTTCTTGCAGATACCGTGGCTCATTGGGAGTGATATAAACATCATTATCAATCATAAGTAAAACAAAGACTCTTCATAAACATATTACATTTCTCTTAGTACGTTTAAATTCTGCGAAAAAATGGCGGCGCTGTCATTCGCTAAGGAACACTTTTTAGGCGTAGCGCTCGGCACAACTCATCTGTGGTTATCCATGATCCCTGAATCCTCAACAATTCACGATTTGTGGATGGCGGTACGGTAAGGCAAAAACTACGAAGCACTGAAGAAGCTGGGAAAGAGGCGTGGGAGTTGGAACTAAGAACTTTCGCATTCCAACGACAACTGCTCATGAAGGTAAAATCAGAATCGAACGGTTCAAAAACATTTCAAGGGTCCCGTTTGGAGGACGAAGAAATTAGCTTTTATTCGTTAGTAAAATGGCAAAGCTTCGGAAGTTTGAGCAAGTGTGCGAAGCCAGTCACATAAAGAAGGAGGTGGAGTAGGTCAACTGCAAGCCCCCAAGGCATTTCAAGGAAAATAGGTGACTCTGGGAAGGTAACGTAGGATGCAAACAGAATCCTTCTAAGTGCCCAGTATCTTACAGTAAAAGAGAGTATCAAATGACTTTAGAGAACTTAAATGGTTAACCTTATCAGCCTCATTATATTATGCAGTCATTCAAACAATTTGACATTTGGTAGCAAGAGACTATTTACTCAACAAACGAAACTGTTTACTTCTTAGAATCTCTATTAATGCGGAACTAGAACAGCGCTCAACTAAAACTGTTCGGAAGACTTGCCAGTTGCACATCGTTCACCAACTATCTGCACCACCTCTGCAGTATCCACCTCTACCACCAGTTGCGGGATGAGCACTGGTAACTCGCAATACCGATACAATGTTCAACAACCGCCTGTGTCAGCCATTTTGCATTCAAACTATCTGCTTAACCTGTACAGTGCTCACCAGTATCAGTAATGGAAAGCACATTACGATCTAATTATTTACACCATATTTGCATAACCCACCTCATATAGTTATCTATATCAGTGCGGCAGTAGGTATTTGCGCTCAACGTTTCAAGAACTTCCTTAGATGTCTCTTTTTTGGTGAGTCACAGAGAAGGACGAAAAAAGAAAATTCAGCTCCTATTTTCAGGATGGCAGCTGGACGTGACCTTAAAATGTCTTTAGATGGTGAAACTTTACGGCTTCAAGGAAAGATCAGTTATTTACAAAATGAATTCAGTAACATACTTATTAAACGATTTTTTATTGACAGCTAAAAGAAATATAATGACTTCCGGATGCAATACACAACAATGTCAGTACGTGTACATCCGAACGCTAAAGCACTTCACGTCCACATGCAGACGGCCGGCTGTGATCACATGACGCTCAAGCTTCGTACTTGGATAACGTTCCTCTGAGCACGTTCTTCATTTAATAGCGCGTTAAAGAGCGAGAGTGAAGTTGATGGAGTGCATGAGGGGAAGAGTGGAGCAGAATGGAGTACAAGAGAAGGCATCATTATTGGAGAGAGCGCCGTGCAAGTGGAGATCCCCCGAACAGAAAACCCGGCTTGCCCGAAACCGCCGGCTAACAGCGAAGCGCAGCGACGCCTACTCTCCCACCTGTTCCTTTCTACTCACTTGTGTGCCTCTTTTATTTCTCTCTCTCACAACCATTTGGCCAGTACCGTTCTTCCGGTCCCTAAAACAGGCTAGAAAACCATTTTTGTGCATACGTCCTGGAACAGAGGTTGAGGTGCTTTAACAAGAAGAGGAACAGAGGTTGAGGTGCTTTAACAAGAAGAGGTGACGTTGATGTTGGCGGATTCAATGATTAGCTGTAGCAAATACACGTGAAATACCAGAACGTTCGATAGGCTAGGCGTGTTGTCTGTGTGCTGTTCCCATCACAAGTCCACGCACCTGGTTGCGCTCACCCACATGCCTTCCATTTGTTGCGTGTTCGCTTTCAAGTACGCAACCGGATAATATTATGTGCATAAAAGTATCCCCAAACAGTTCACATGCCCATGCGGAATGTCCCTAAGTAATGCTTTTAAGAGGAGGTCACTGACAGCTTTCAAAAAGACGAATTTGTAGATTGAGAAACAGCTATAGCATCTTTTATAATTGTGGTACTGTAAACAGTAAAGAGTGCAGTTAAAGGCCAAATTCTCCGAGGAAATATATTCGTTAAAATATGTTTCCTTTCTGTGATAATCTAATGCTGTCAAGACGAATTTTCTTTGCCTTGCGGGTTGGTTCTTCACCTCAGTATTTTCTTGCCGCAAGATGTTATCTTAGATGATGGAAGGGCATCGATAATCAGTGAATTCAGGTTCCGTCCTCAGTAGCGTTAAATTATTTTTTCTGCTGCTACCCCGCGAACCTCAAGTCGCGTTGTTTAACTGACGGCTATGTCCGCACTCTTTTTGTGCTTTTTTTGCGATTTTCCTCAAGAAAACTGTCATGATGATGTCATATCCTTACATATGAATACTTCGGTGTTTATCCGATCACTGCACCCTGTCAACACGGTGACAAGAATTTAGAATGGCGAAAATTGATTCATGTAATTTGATACATGCGTAAGCACGATCTCGATTTTCGCTCCCACTACTGAAGTAATAAATGCAATGTGGAATGGCTGCAAAACTTGCATATCGATTATCGTTCTTTGCAGACCAGATGAAGGCTGTAAAAGCATTTGGTAATTGAGCAGATTACAAGCGCACTATTTGATCGATGAAATGCGATCGTTTTATTTCGTTCCCCATCTCCTTTTCATTTAGTCGGTTGCCGTGATAAATTAACCGGTCAGATCTTTCGAGCCCAGTCATCGTACCTTCCGACTTGTTCGAGGATTTATTGGAGCGCATCATTGCGAAGATGACCGCAATCGGTAGCAGGGTTAGACTTCGCTGAATTCATGCATATATTTTACTGTTGCCAGATGCTCGGGAGAGAACCGTTGATGGTATCGGCGCTCTTTGCACACATCACTTATTATGGTAAAAAAAAACACCTGGGTAACTGCGTGGTCACTTTCGCTGAGCTGATGGACGGTTGGTCCTTGAAAATTCATTCAGGGAAGCTATGAAAATAGCGAAGGGGATGGGGGGGGGGGGGGGGGGGAAGCGCTGGGGGTAACACGGTAATGGACATAAAACCAATTGTTGGCAAACTGTTTCATGTCCACTGTTTCGTTTGTTCACCCTACTGTTGTGAATTGCTCCCATATATAAAAGCGACGTCTGTTTAATGAGCGCGTTATGTTCGCAGTGACCGAACCGTTTACAAATAAAGAAGCGTTGCTGTGAACATGTGACATCGAACAACGTCTCATAAAGTTTGTGTGCTAAAGAATGACGAATGCGCCTCCTTCTTGTGGTTGGACCTTAAGATTGCATTCGTTCACGTAATACTCTTAAATAAACTTCTAAACGCTCTTCTCCAACAAGCGCACTGCTTTTACTTGGGAGCCTAAACCGACCTATTTGTGCTCTCTTTTCGGGAACTGTTACGACTTCATTACAGACAGCTTTTCATTTAGAAGCCCTTCCTTTCAACATTGGCTTTAGTCGGTTTTTATTTCCGAATTTCTATGTGCGCGGACAGTGGGTCAAATCTCAGCCTTCTTTTTCTCATGCCCATCTTTTTGAATAAATTCCTCATTGAATTTTTGCCCTCTTTATTCTGATGGCTAACTAATGTCCACTGATGCAACTGCCAGTAAACTCCATAGGGCAGATTACAAATAAAGAAGAAAACCAAGAAAGTGAGTGAGCAGTAAGATCCCCAACGGAACTCTTTCACGAAAGATGAAACCGTGAAGTTAAGCGGTGCGCGGAATTTCCGAACTACTGCAGAAACATCCGTATTCTAGACTGTCGAGATGGTTCATGACCGACCAGCTACATTATGAGCATTTGCTCCTTTTTTCTTGTAGTTTTTTCGCTTCCATTCGATTCTCTTGGGTTTTCTTGGACGACAGCCGATAGTCATCTGTACCCTGAGCGACTGCTTCCTTATAGGTCCTATGCTGAAGGGTTCTATCGCCCATAGTTAGCTGACGTACAGTATCCACTCCTGCTTTGTGATTATTACTGTGGACAGAGGCAGTACTTCAGTGGAACGATGCGTAACGTGCAAAGGCCGAGTTGGTCAATCGTTATATGGCCCATATGAACGTCTCGTCTGCTGTTCAATCCAGAGTTCATTTAAAACTTATAAATTTTACCCCCATAGGCCGAATGAACAGAATCTGAACCGGCTGCAGCCAAATTTATATAAGGCGTTGAAGAAGGCTGTCTAAACGTTTGCCTCAGATACTGCACAGAAATCAGACAGCGGCAAGAAATGAACGATGACAGCCTTTTCCGCCCTCGTTTATCACGTAGAACGCAATGGAAAGGACAGTGTAACTTTGCAGGGATCGCAGAACGTTGAGAAAAGCCTACCGTAAAATGCCGTCGAAAGCACAGAGCCACAATGGAAAAAGATCTGTTGCAACTTCCGTGGTCTGACCAGTGGCTTCATTTCGTTATCGTTGCTTTGCACTCAAAGTAGCCAGCTGTAACCCATGTGAACCGGCCAGCTTCATTAGCAGCGGTCATCACCATAAATAGTTGCTAGCGACCTAAGGTAATTCTGCAAACTTGGTGTAGTTCACTTGGTGACATTTGCCATGCTTTATGCTGAAAACTTGACATGCTATGTATTCAGAGCACTCCTTACGTGTATAGTTGAATAGGCATCCAGTAAGACGTTCAGAAACATAAAAGGAGGTGCCATTGAGATCATGTAAGGACAACATTTTGCAGAATAAATAGTTTCGCAATTTCCTTTCGAGACACCGTGTAACACCAGGTCCCTTACCGAGTGGACTATCTCGAATGATGATAAAGCACAGATTCTAGACCACTGATCTTTAAAAACCACCGGAGTTAAGAATCTCCAGGCGACAAGTAGTATTACGAGGAATTCGTTCTCACCCTCTCCAAAACAGTTTTCATCATTTGGGAAACTCATAGTACAAGGTGCCAAGAATAAAAACCCCGATAGACTGCCTGAACGATAAATGGTATAGGAGAGTTCGATGGTACTTCTCATCTATACAACTGGTTGGGCTTGAGGGCGTCACGTAAACAAATGCGAAAAAAAAAGAGGGAAACCAGCTAGAGGTCCGAGTTTTAAGAGAGAAGAGGATCCAGTAGCCTTTTGAAATCCCTGCATCATAGAGATAAAAAATTTTCCTTCTTTCACGAAAATCGTTGAACACACCAAAGCGACTTCAATGATCGCGAATAAGACCCAAAAGAAAAAATTGAAATTTAGCCTAAGGTCAGGAGTCGATAAGCCTTCAAAGAGAATCCGCTCGATTGGAATAAGCTGGTCATCAACCGCCTGTCATCACCGTCAATGGCTGCCAGAATAAGCGACGTCGCAATATATTTTTGAGGCTAGAAAATACAACAGCATCAAATGCTAGGTAGTTCTGCAAGAATTCGTTGCTATTCTAGTTGACTTCACTATTAAGGAATGAGGACGAAGTTTTTATGTAGATTAGCATACTGGTAGCATTTTAGTCATTTAAGTAATTTCTAAGCGAAAATGCAAATCATTATGAAATTTAGCGTACCTCTGGAATTCTTGATTACACGCTGCAGCGTCGACAGCTTGTTAATGAATCAGTACGGCTACAAGCGGTCGTCGAAGCAACGCCATCCATAGGGAGAATCAGTGCCCACTCGACTGAACTCGCTTTAGGGAACTTCTTTCTAGTTTTGACTTACCTTGAAGAATCATGTTGTTATTGTGCCTCTTATGCAAGCGCGGAGGCGCATTTACCTTACACTTTGGCATTGGCAAAATCGTTTTGGCTGCACTGTAAGGGCGCTTAGTTGAGTATTGGTTCGCGGACAACATGCTGATCAAGAGTGGAATGTGATATAAACTACAGGAAACCTGCCATCCTGCGAGTAGGATGGAGGAGGGAGGAGGGAAAAGGGGAAGTGAGAATGGAAGCAAATAGGAGCGGTGCGCCCACACGATGTTAGTGTGGAATTGAAGAGGAGCGAAAAACGCGTGCTGTATTAATAAAGCAGAATGAGGAAAGAGTGTAAACATGCAAGGTAAACGTGATAAAAAAAGGGATTATTATACGCAGTGGACACTCGAGCAGATCTTCGACAGTAAAGAAAGCAGTCGTCACTTCATAATATCGGATCTAAAAGGGAGCGGTTCCGACCGTCATTCTTATGGCATTTTTCAACGATCTCCTATGTATTTGTGTACCTATGGCATTTCCTATGTATTTGGAATGGTGTTCCATGCAGAGTAATTTCAGCATGGAGATAATTCATCAAAGCGGACGTTGTTCCAGATGGAATGAATTTAACGCAGTATTCTTCTCAACAACTTTATCTCCTAGCCTACGTCATTTACTGCTCAAGAGGAGATCCGAATGTCACTCAGAATGCGGTACCCTTTTTTACAGTGACCACTTATGATGGGCGCGGGCATTCCTTTCAGTAATGTTACTGTGGCTAACACTGAATGCGCCATCTTTCTCTGCATTGTATTTGGAGACCGTAAGCCGTAATTCCGTGAAGTATTTCTACATGTTTGTTTAGCTCACGGCTAAAGAATTCGAGTTGTCGGCATTCCAGCCCTTCTGTTTTTTTTCACCCGCTGATTGAGTCTCACGAATGTGCCAGGGGAATTACCGAGGAGGGAGGAAGCTTTATTTGAAATTCTTTGGGACGAGATACGAAAACTGTTCAGACTGGCCAGCGTTGGGAGTAACATTACTGTTCATCTTAAGCCCTTTCCTTTGTGATGGGTCCTGAGAGAACCAAGGTGATGTGGTGCGAAATCACTTCTCATGTAAGTTGGAGATGTGCGGAAAATACCACTGCTTTGTTCTTTATCGCATTCACCGAAAATACGTTATTTGACTTAAGTGTGTTTCTTTAAACAATTAAGTACAATTGAAATTGATCTGGAGTAAGTACAGGAGACGAGCTAGGTGAAATCTAGTTGTACTGCTGTGAATACCTGCAGGAGTGAGTAATACAGGCCTAATTTCTTTCATGCAGGTTTCATCGAGTTAAAAGTTAGCACAAATTGCCGCAGACTCGTTAAAAGTCAGTGGTTGGTTCCGGTCATCGAAAGCATGTTCGGTGCCTATCTTCAGTCTGCACTCCGTAGCCTGTGCTGGGTTTGTCACATTCTTCTAGACGGACGTAATCAGTCATCATGCAATTCACTTACCAGCTTTCTGAAATGTCTCTGCCAAGTTGTATCACCGATAATGTCTCGGAAGCAGTGCTGTAGGCTATAGCTCTTACTGTCTTGTGCGTTCAGCTTAGTTTCAATAAAATTGGAACAGGTATATATATTGGTGCTCTTATTTATGCTTACTGATTTAATAAGATTATTTTCAAAGGAGGATGCACCATGATCAAGGCTGTCTTCAAATTATCGCGTCTTATGCTCATGACAGGTTTCACTTGCAACACATTCCCAACTCTCCATTTGAAAAGAACTTTGAAGTTTATGAACAAATACAGTAGATCCTGGAAGAATGCTCAAACGTAGCATAACTTATATTTTGAACATCCTTCTAGAGAATGCTTCGAAATAAGTGATCTGCAGTGAACCCTGAAGGAGACATGTATTAAGGACTCGCCTCGGTCTGGCCTTTCGTCTGATGTGCACCTACCCACGCATACCCTTCACTTCACCTAAAACGCCAACCTCGAACAAAAGCTGCGCTCTTTTGTCATCCATGGCCATTTTTACTCTTCAGCCGTTTCGTTTTCTTGCTTGCTGTTTTTTAGCTTACAAGTTAGCATCGTTCTTGGTCGTAGTGATTCTCTGGGGTGAGCTTTCTGATTGGCATTAGTACATAATGCCACTGTCTCAGTAGTCTATGGAGACTGGATGCATCGAGCACGTGCCGGATTCAGATTCCATGAGGCGCAAAACCAATTGCTAGTATGACGGGCAAGTGACGCTGATATGTTAGCGAGTTTCGAATTTTTTCGAAACAAAAAAATTTGCGTTAAATGTTTAGATTGGAATGAACTTGCAATCTCATCAACGCATTTTTCACCGAATCAAGCAAATCGGCAATGCGTTTGGCGCCAGCGATGGTCTGCAGCTTAGTGAATCAGTTCCCTGCCGGCATCGTGAAGAGCGTCACAGGTTCGAAGCGAATGTGGCATGTGTTGATGTCACAACTGCAACTTGTCCCAGCGAGTAATAACTGTAACCTTCTCCGCGTTATGTAGTGCAGGCTGTCTCAGCTGTGAGACTTCCATTTTGTTCGCTATGCTCACATCATCGAAATGCTTCAAAAGTTGGCTATACAAGGGAGCATTAATAACCTTCCGCCTGAAGTTCCATAAAAGAAAGCATTTAGGAATTCCGTGGTATG
This sequence comes from Parascaris univalens, assembly GCA_037576465.1. Classification (NCBI taxonomy): domain Eukaryota; kingdom Metazoa; phylum Nematoda; class Chromadorea; order Rhabditida; family Ascarididae; genus Parascaris; species Parascaris univalens. The sequence goes on from JBBHLZ010000008.1 coordinate 13,040, forward strand.
TCTAGACTTTTATAGAGGAATTGTGTGTTTTGAGCAAAACAGCATTCTATGGGTTGGTTCAAACAGCCTTCGTCATCTAGATCCTCACTATTGCAGCGTACAAGAATATGTGAAAGGTGTTTTCCTCCAGACGTGGAAGATCGTAAAATCAGATATAGTACCTTGCAAACTTCACCTCCATTTTCATCGGCACTCTACTGTTCACCATCCCATCTTACTCATACACAAAGTGGGGATTGAAGACTTCGAATATCCATGTAACACGTTTCACAGATGGACCTGCAATAATGACTTGAGGAAAGGCTGAACTGGATACCATAAGAGCAGATGGAGGTGGAGGAATAAGAGAGGGGAAGGGGTCAATGGAGTTAAAACAGTGATTACGTGTTCCTTGTCAAACCAAGCGCTATGAACGATTTGACAGTTTTCGCTATCTCTCTTCACCAGTCGCTGCATTTTTGCCTGTTCGTGAATGAGCTGGAGAGTATGCCAGTGGCTGCACGATTCCGAGTCTCTGCCTTGACGACAGACGGATGGAATCGGCGAATCCTTTTCCTATAATGCCATGAGATGTTTTCGCTAAAATTTCTTGCAGCATTTGAAGCACAGTAGCCTACCAGATTTTCCTTCTTCCAATAATGAACAGTGCAGTTTTCCCTCTGCAGTCCTTATATTCCCTGCTTGACCAATACATCGAAATGGTTCATTTAGCCTTATAGTTTGGCCTTTAGTTTATTTCATCTTGTTATCTATTTTTAAGCATTTCGTCATTGTTATGAAGCCGAAAAGATAATGCCTATGGCGTTCTCAACCCTTTGCTTAGCTGACTGAATAGCATAAGGAGTAGCATACTAAAGCATCGACTTGCAGAGCACGAGTCTCCAGTAGGCAGTAGCTGCCTGAACCATGGCAGTTGGATTGCGTCATTGGATAGGTGCGACTGTCCAGTCACACACGGCGGTCGCTTCTGTGAGGTGCATCTCTGTCTCAACTGAGGTTTCTTGGCGGAGGATGGACATTCATGTCATTGTGGCAAATTTGAGGGCAAATAATGTGAACAGCTGGTGTGTGTTGGTGGCATGCTGAACGTTAATGGTTAGCCAATGCTTTGAATGCTCGAACTTATTTCTAAATCTTCTTTCTATCAATTTTTTTTTCAGTTCAATTCAGTCGAGTCATTTTTGTATGGAATTATCGACCCAATTATAGGAGTTGAGAGTGAAACTCGCCAGTCTCTGAGGCGATAGTATCGAAACATTTTGCACTCACAATGATTTCAGTCACATCGGTTTTAATTTGAGTGAACAATTCAACTAGCATATTTCTAATCGAAATTTGCCACTTCACTTGCAGTAGTGATGTTTTCTAGTTATAACGATTTCACCTGCATTCATGCCGATGCTGTTTTTGCATTCAATATTATCATCTAATATCTCCTCAGGCAAATGTGATTGCATCGGTAATTACTTTAGACGTTTCTGTGAATTGTTCTGTGTTCACGGCAGATTAATCGACGGTCGTTGCATTTGCTACGATGGTACAAGCAATTACTGTTGAAACATGTTTGCATTGAAAAGTAGGAACAGTTGTTCATCCTTTGGCATTGTTTATTCTCTCTGCTGTTGTCTTTCACAGACAAAATCGAAAAGTAAACAAATGTGGATAGCTGGATTGAATACAAAATGAACTTTAAACTTTTATTTACTATTATATATGGCGAAATGTCGTAAAGTGATTCGAACTCATTGAGAAAGAGCAAAACAGTAAGTAAAGATGGAGAGCAGAGAGGTGTTCTCAAGAGGAAAATAGAGAACTGCAGCTGGTAAGCATGGGAGCCAATCATCCACCTCTCCTCAGATCGTTGGCAGAGAAAGATTTCCGGGATTCAGTTCTTCCCGAAAGCTGAAATGGAAAATCGAAATTTAAGTGCGAGTAATGCAGGAAAACAGGCTTACAAGAGGTGACATTCTCTGGGCATTCCTCATGCACGGTGTTCATTTTGGAGTGTATTGTATGGTTAATCGGCCGTATTTTTTAATAAAAATTGTACAGCAGGATGTTTTCGTTTTATTGCATTTATGCGATTTAGCGGGAGAGACGTATCGAGATATTGTGTAATTGGGCAGATTTTCTCCTCTCCATTCCTTTCTCCAACAAAGAGAACCCTTAACGATAGGAGGTGGTGGGAGAAGTTGCTTCTTATCTCATAAGCGCGAAGCGACAACAAGGTTGAGTGCATCCAGTAACCACGTGGGACTCATAGCTGCTTTCTGCACCGTTAAATGCAGCTGAGCAACACTGTATATTTTGCTGCATGTTAAACATTTTATTAATTGCTCGTTTCGAAGTTTAACGAACAGAGCAGAACAGTGATCGGAGCACCACTTAAGCGTTTTGCATACTACAGTCGCCAGTCGAAATTGCCTTTTTGTGTGAATTAGTACATCGATGTGTTCCGTGGATTACGATATTCAATATATTAAGGAAATACCTGCTCAAATTAACCTCTTCGAAGGCTTTCTCTTCCACGTCGATATCCACGGCGACGGTGACTTTTTCGTTCACCTTCACATAACTCCATTTCAGCAATATGATATGTCAAAATATTTCTACAGTATTTGCATGATTTTCTGAAAACATTTGTGGTTAATGAATGCAATTTTGTCGATTTTCAAGGTTTTGAGGGCATCACGTGTACGCGTTATAACGCAACCTGCGCGAACGTAAATTCGGGGATTGTGGTGAAATATAGCGACGACGTCGTGCAGCTATGCAATCTCGCTTAGCAATGAGTGGTCTCTCGCTTTGTCTCATCACGATCACCCTGCTTTGGATATCTGTCGTTACTAGGTCGACTTCTATTCTTTTGAGAGAGAAGGGTCGACAAAGACAAGCAACACAGTTACTTTTGAGCATGAACATTCCGAGTTTTTCTGAATCGATCTTCCGTTGGAAGTGAAAAGTGACGCTTATGAATTCCTCGAGGTTCAGATGTAGAATAAAAGCTGGAAGTGCTGTTAAGTTAGTGTTTCTCACAAAGGCGGGAATATTTCCGCGATTGATGTCGCGGGAGTGGGAACAGGTATCTAATATGCGTTGAAATTGAGTGCATTAACCCTAAAATTTCGAGTTCTCATTATTTTTAGAATTGTTTAGACGAAATGAGCAATATTGCTCCTTAGTTCTTCAGACTGCCTTTTTACGCACTTACAAATTCATTAAAAATATCACAATATGCATGCCAGTGTTTGCGTCTGTTTTTTCAAGAATTCGAATTGCCAGCTACTTTGACGCATTCTTACACTTGTTTAAAAACACCTTAGGAAGTTAATTAAGTTACAAAATGACTGCGTCATTCCAGGAGAAGAAGGATAATGTTGGCAGCGAGCCATTTCGAGAGGATGGCCAATGAACGACTCCTGAGAGAGCAACAACGACAACTATGTGAGCGCCGTGCGGTCGCTATCCAGGTTGCCATGCCAAAGTAAGCTGGTAATTTCATATCTCATATAAACTTGGATGAATGTCTTATTCGTGATATAGCAACTTGAATCTCATCTCTCGGGTCACAAAAATAACGATTGCAAAGCACAACAGCTTAGAAGAACGTTGAAAAACCTCGCTTCATTGATGCCTATGAAAAACAAGTCTGCAAGTAGACGAAATACCGCTCAAACTTAATGAAAAATGCACAGGGAGCAACATGAATTGAAGGAATTGAGAGCGTGAAACCCCCTCCAAATCGACCAATTTGCACATGGAAACTGGTCGATTTGGAGGGAGTTTCGTGCTCTCAATTCCTTCAATCCATGTTGCTCCCTGTGCATTTTTCATCAAGTTTTCGATGTCTGTCTGTATGGGTACTTCATAGTTTCTCTCCAGCCAACTGTCTCTTTTCGTTTTGTGGTGTCGATAATAGAAGTCGTCTCCATTTCGTTGTTGGTGGGGATGAAGCAAACGTTATAGATACCGCGTACTTCGAGGAGTCGTGCAGTGTGCGAATTCAGACACTTTGTGCAGGCAGCACGCAATGCAGATGTGCGTTTGGTGACAGGAGCATGTGGCCTGCACTCACCGCGATATTTAATAACGGCTGATATAAGCACCAGAATACATGCTCCGCCGCCCGGTAAGTGTCGTTGTGTTGGTTGGAAGAAGTTGCCTTTTACGCCAGGCAGCCGTGTCCACCTTATGGTGTTGATGTGCACGGCTGTTTGACCTGTAAACAAGGGGTGTCGGAATCACATGTTGACGAAAGAGAAGCTATTATCAACCTCATTTTCAAGAGGGTAAAATCGGATGGATAGCACCTCTAAGAATCGATAAAAAAGACACTGCGCTTTTAGTTACAACTGCGATCCCGCAGTTTGTGTTCATCCGTTCGAACAGATAGACGGGGAATAGGTTTTTATTTTAAGTTATAGCCATTCTAAAGCAATTCTGTGGACATTTGAGAACGTTTTCCATGCCCAAATCAGCTACTCTTTCGTCTGTTGATTTCAGCAGCAGCGGCCGTGCGTGAAGTGATAAATTCGCTTCAAGTAAACTTCACGTTGTTAGACTGAATGATTGAACGACATAGCAGAAACATTAGTTTAGTATTACTTGGTGTTTATCCCATGTAAAGGATGACATTAATAATATCGTCATCATTAATACTCTTACAAAACCGCTTCACGTCGAAATAAGTTGGCCATTGCATTTTGCTCTCCAAAGTCCCCGCTAGTCTTGAGAATTTTGTGACCATCGCTCAGGTTTCGTTGGAGATGAAAACTGTTTATCAGCGCCACTTATCAGTGGCTTTGAAGCTCAGTGCTTACCTCTAGAGTCACGTGATGCCCATAAATTGGTATCCTTAATTTTGTCCGAGTTTTGCAGAGTATTGTGCCACCCCTCACGAATCACCCGGCTATGATTGATTAGACGACACGTTCGGATCGGGGTGGTACGTTGACGCGAGGGCTGTTCATTGACGCCGCAAACGCGGGTCATCCACGCTGCCTTCCACACTTCTATCTCGCGCTGTATACTTGTCTCAAAAAAGTTCCCACTACCTCATGCTAGCAATAGTCAATGCCATTCTCAATTCGGTTCTTCAGCGCTTTCAAGCCACTGCATAAAAGTTTATCACCTCAGGTAATATAATCCTCCACTAGCGACTTGACGTTTTATTACTTCTGTATCGATGCCTCTGGAGAAATTATTTCAAAATTTCGAAGAAGTGCAGAGGGTCAGATCGCTAAACATAAGATAGGTGGTGAAGTTGAATAAAGTGACGGTTTTGAATCGCAGTGATAGAAAAGGTGCGAAGTGCGTGACGGACCCTTGTAGTGTAAGGAGAAAGATCCTTGGATTAGTGTGACTGTCCTTTTTTCCTCTCTTCCCATGAAGTCATCGAGACAAACTGCCATAATACTCATCGACGGTTGCCGTCTTTCTTCAGAGGTTGTCCATCAACAGGATCCCATCTTTACCCAAGAAAGTTATGTCAAAACTTCGGTAGTTTTGAGCACTGAACAAAGTTCGACCATCTTCCGAAAACCAGTGTGCATCTGTTCCCTGCAGGCTTCTTTCTATAATCCATCTTGATTGTGGTCTACTCGATCTCGCTTCTGAAATGACGAAAGCTTTCCCTACACCAAATTTCTGGCAAGTCTATTGAGATGAACCTGGTGAAGAGCGGTACTGATAAACCCATCCGGGTAGCACTATTTCTTTTCCTATTTTTCGATAAGGAATTTGCCCAGCGACCCATTGTTTTTTCTCCGAGGGAATGTTCAGGCTGATCTGTCCAGTGGGCTCTCTGGATGTGGCGCATTCTGAACTAATTTTCTACTTTACTGGAACTTTGCTATACAGAAGTAGGCTTGACCACGGGAATCTGGCGCCCAAAATCATGTTTGATCTTGAGATAGGACATGTTGACCATGTAATTGCTGCAGTTAATTGCGAGTTTTACTTGACGCTTTCACTGACGAAAGTTCACCGATATCGCGCTGCTTGATTAGAACTTCAGCTCCATCCTTACTTGCTCTGCAGAAAGCCCCATCGCCTTTTTTCCCATTAATTAGAAGTGTGATTCTGCACGTTAGCAGTATAGTTCACAAAATAAGGACCTCGAACATTAGGCAAAGATCGCAGCGGAAACTTCTTAAGATCCTTTATTCGTTTGCTATCTGTTGCATAAAAGTTGACGGTTATTAGGAGATGCAAATAAGGGGAGAACGAGAGAGAAAATTGCAATCTGATAGAGGCACCGAGAAATACACTGAATCATCCAATGTGAAACGAAGGGAAGAAGAGCCAGATTAATGTCGTGCACTAGCCCTTCTCACAAAATATCTCCATCCGAAGCTTTTCGTGTGCCAGAGACGAGAGAAAGTCGGCGTAAGCGGAAGGAGAGCACGAGCAAGGGATTCTAGTTTTGTTGTAATTGCCTTATCAAACGGAGCCTCCGCTCCGAAATCGTGCCTTGAAACTTGTTGTGGCTGTCATAATTCTTATTTTGGCAGATATGTGTCGTATTTAAACGGCAAGATATAATCTCTGAATGAAAATGGCATTTAAACTGTTTCAAAACAGGAGTAAGCTTTGCTGATCTCCTCCTTCACTTGTGAAAACTGTCAGGTTATAATACATTCTGTTCTTTAAATGGATACTACGTGAAGTGTTTGTCGAAGTGGAAAAGGTCCTTTACTTTTAGAGATGAGAGCGCTCACTTTTCGGTATCGTAAAATTCTGATCGATGACTCCTGTTTTTTAGATCCCTCTCTGCCTCAATTGGTGGAAGAAGAGTTAGGTTATATTGTGAAATACTCGGCCTTTTCATTGTGAAATACTTGCTTCTTAATACCGCTGAAGTTTGTTGTTTGCAAAGAAAATCCAATTATTGAATGTTCAAAAATTCTCCGAAACGTTCACTATAAAGTAACAGTTTCTAGCTTCGTTACGACAGCCTCAGTGTATAGCGTATTTATCGACTGTAGAGGGATTAACCCCAGTACCTTCCTCTTTGCCTACTTTCTCCTCCCCTCATCCACTCTATGTTCCTTTTCTCTGCTGCAACTGCTGAGTGATGCACGAAAGACACGCTGGCACTTGCTTGAAATTACAACGACACGAAGCTGGAACTCCACTCGTTGGCAGTAGTGTGCTTAAAGCAATGTTTATGAAACGGAGGATACGAATGCCCTGCAACAAAGTTCAAATTTGCGGGAATAAATCATAAAAGCTCAAGTCCTTCGCGCAGAAGCTTCTCACTTCTAGTTGGTGAGGTCGAGCTTCGAACGAATTTCCACTCTTGACCACGGCTGCACATGAGCCGTTTCGAGGCCATTTTAAGCATTTTGAGGAACGTGACAGAAAAACTCGTGGAAAAAGATGTGAGCGGGTGTTCGTTCACATTTGCAGGTTTATTTGGCCGGGAGCGGTAGAAGTGACAATAGAAGATTTCATGCTGTGGCACCAGAACTAATACGGAAGAAAGGATGTCTGCAGGGGAGCCCATCACAATGCACTCAGGCAGGTGATATGTGCGAAAGTGAGCAAAGGAAATGTGACAACATTCAAAGATATTGGATTGATGCAACAAAACTTGCTTCGACCATTTATTGACCGAATTAGTTGGTCTGCAGTAGAATTTCTGTGGGGATGGAACACTCTAAAAGCTCCTTTTGGAAACTGGATAGGGGTTTTTTGAGGTCACATTTTTAAATTGGTCTGTGCACTTGATTCTTAATCTTAAATTTGTTGAAGTGACAACTGTTTACTTCGAATTCGTGGTTATGAGCGAACGAGTTGGACTGATGATGTTGCAAGAATTTACCTCATCTGGGAAGTATATAAACGAGCATAAGTATGTTGATGAAAAAGATCGCACCGCCACATTAACCGTTTACTTGCCGATCGTACTACGCTCAGAGACTTTAAATGACCTCAAGTGCGAATGTCCTAAACATGAAGTCTAAGACATCTCGAGCACACCCAGAAATTTTCTAAGTTAGGGTCCCTTTGAGGATTTCCAAGAAGCGGCGACGTCGGGATGCCATTGAGCTCAAGAGTTGCTGCTCTGTTCTTGGAGGTAGACAGTGCTCTGAGAGTTTGGAACTAAGGCTACGAATTCGGAGCCGAGATATCCTGTATCTCCGAATGAGGAAAACTGAGTGCGTTTTTTCCGTAGTAGTCGTAATCTTTTTGTTGAATCTGCGTTCCGCAGCTAGCAGGCTTTTATCGAAAAGAGTAAAAGATTTGTCATTTGTTGTTTGGGACAGGATCGACTAGTCTTAAACTCTAGTGCCATTGCAGGGAAGCATCAGGTTTCTAGTGGACCACTGGCCTCGTCAATTCTATAGGAATGCAATACCTGTTGAAAACGTCAGCCTCTGACATTCCCCCTAGTAAATTTCGAATTTGTGATGAGAGGTAAGGAATCTAATAGTGGGAACCGCTGAATATGTAGGCTTTAGGATTAAAACATATAACATCTCAAGCCTTCAGTACAAAGTGTTGGAAATTGCCGTGCATGTGAAAATTGGTGTTAAGGACGACTCGTTGTATGATTTTCGGCTAGATGTACAATGAAAATGGAATTTTTCAATGGATGTGGAGAAGGGTGGGAAGAACGGTTCACTATGCATGTGATCTTGGGAGTAAGGAGTAAGGAAGAGTGCGAGTAGGATGCCCCAAAAATTTTCGGGGAAATGCTCTGGAGTGACGCGCACCTCTATGGCAGACAGATCAAAGTTGACAGTACGGCGGGGATTTTCAAAAATTCCCTCGGACATGAGACACCCTGAAAAGAGCAGCCCCGCCTCGTAATAATGAGGATAGCAACAGGTGCGTCGATCTGACAGTACCTTTTCTGTTTCATAAACTTGTAGACTTTCTAAATGACATCCATTACAAGTTTACGAGCAGAGCAATCAACAGCATCGACGTACCTAGTTCTTTTTTGTCCGATCAATTGCTGTGTTGTCAAGCTGTTGCTATTTATGTTGGGATTGGTTTTGTTAATTCCTAACATTAGACTGCACTTCAACATTGAGTGGGAAGCACAGCCCACAGCTATAAAAAAAATGCTTAACACCCATGGCGGCGGCAGTCGCATTAGCGCCGACTTTAAGCGTGAATTCTTTATTGGTATTTGCAAGTCACTTCCCAGCATTCCATAAAAAATTTTTTATTAAAAATGGTTGGCTCCTGGCAAAAGTGGTACCCATTTTGAGGAGGAATAATTCACTGTGGACGCGGCCTTCATTCTGCCCAAGAAAAGAATTCCCCTAAGTCTGTTTTTTTTTATCCCACTGAGATTAAACAGCAGTGCTGCTTAGCTCAAAATGTTCTCGAAAATACCTGATCGAATAATGGGACGGATTTTTGAAGGATCTTCATTTTCGACACAACAAACAATATTTCCGACCTAATATTACTTTCTACGTTTTCGGCAAAAAATGAAGCAGGAGAAAGGAATGAACGAGATCCGAGGAAGTCCAGTATGATGCGAGAAATTTGGGGTTGTTTTTCAGAGGAAACATGGAAATACATTTTTCAGAGAAAAGAAAGCACATTAGTGTTAGTGTTATGAAAACTACACAAAAATAAGTTTCTCAATTATGCAGCGCATTCTTCGCATTCCTTCCCTAGTCAAATACCACGGTAAAGAAATCATCTGAGCTTTCTTCCCATAGTTAAGTTGCACGTAACTGACGCAGCTTCAGCGTCCGGTCTGTTACTTGATAGCACGTAGTTCAAAAAATTGCGGCACTTATGCCCCAGTTGAGTCGCATGTTACATGTCGGAGGTAATGCAGTATAATTAATGAAGGTGTAGAAATATTCTATGACATTTCGACGATCTTCCGTTTCAAACAAAGAACGCAACGAGAATAACGTAAAGAACTAAACCAACTTGGCGTAGGTACGGCATAATATAATATATTATACTCTAAACATACGACGCTCATTTCACCACAGTCTCCAAATAAAACATACTGCACCTTTCTTCCTTACCTGAATACAGTCATTTTTCTAAAGATTTCAAATCCTCATCCAGCTGCAATTCGGCATACAATAATTCTAACGTCCCGACTCAATTACGACCTTCGATCGTTCTGCCAATTCTGCTCCAAAAACAGGAAATACTTTTAGAGCGAGTCCTCGTGAATGAAAGCACAGAATTGGCAGGTTAATGTCATATTTTGTGAAATAATTTGTGAAACTCATATTAACACGAGTTTTATCCAAAAAATTGTGAGATGACCCACATCATCGAAGAATCATGCGTAAGTCAGCCAACCGGTTGCGAATGGGGTTGCATTCCTCATTCTTTGGTTCTTCCTGTCCTTTGCTGAACGAAACCTTTCCATCTGTTTTCATTTATTAGCAACTGATGAATAACAACGCAGCATAACGGAGAAGGCATCTCGGAGGATGAGGGCAGCAGAGAGTATGAAAGGGTCTCCGTAAAGATGTCGATCTCATAACCGTATCAGCGGCAGGTTTTTGCAAAGTGTACAGCACTGAGACCGCCTACAGAAGAAAACATACGGAGAGAGTACTTTCCTATAACGTTCAAACGACACCTTTAAGCCTTCCGATAGGTGCATTAAGGGAGCAAAAAAAAGGCACAAACACATCAAACGACATCTGTTAAAGGACCCCGAAGAATCAGAAGGGAAATCAAAACGCGCAGCTGCACTAAGAACAGAAATCATGATTATGTACGGGGAAGTGGAACAGCGCATCAGCACCACGTGGCAAAGGCGACTCTCTTAAAGGTCCAGATTTGGAGTAACAGTTAGAAGCTTCTTTCCCTTCCCACTTATTCCTTAGCCTACTCTGCTACATAAGGAAAAGCGATGCCGGGAGTCAGTCCTGCCAACCTGCCGTGTTCTTTCTTTAATGATCCATCGTGGCGAAAAACTTCTGCAACATAAAAAACAGAGGGAACAAAAAGAAAGCAAAAGTGAAGCATAAATGAAGAATACGAGAATAAACGCATCATAAAAGATAAAAACTCAATGTAATATGCTTAGCAAACGAACCTAAAATTCACATTGAAACACCATAAGATTACATTAGAAGGAAGCCGAGTTCCGACGACCGATGAAGCACATCCATTACGGGTTCAATGAATTCCCAAGCATTAAATAGTGTTTCTCAATAACAACTCATACTTAAGGGCAAGCAAACTGGCATGGAAATATGGCAGCCAGTTGATCAACGAACTAATACTGAGTTCGAGCGATACGATGATTCCAAATTGATAGCCATAACTGTTCTCTGATCAGTCGATCATCGAATATCACATGAATGCAGATCAGAAGCCGCCACACAACGGAGCAATGAAAGAGGCATCAAATGACTTCTATTAACCGTCATTATAGGCGAAGCATGGAACAGTGGCAAAGGTTGCCGTTCGCACAGAGGGCAGTCAATACAGGCAAAGGGGCATACAGTCAATAGCCATATAATTAATCAATGATTGCACATCTCACGCGATGCATCGCCGTTAATCAAATAGGCAAGTCTAATAGCAGATTCGCCATATTCATGTATATTCTTAGAGCAAATCCGCATCCCCAGTAAAAAAGCCAGCTAGACCTATTCGACCTTCTCATCTCCATTCAGCAAAATACTCGATAAACAAAGTCAACTCAAGATTTCCAAGCGAACAGGTTTGTTCCAGCTTCTCCACCATTATATTGTTTCAAAGGATTCGGCAGCACTTTCGTAAACGCCCACCAGATCCAACTGCCAACAAATACTGTTTCGCAGAATGTCGATCGAAAATCCGGACCTCGCAACCACAATGACCTCATCCAGAAACTTCTCAAAAACCACCTCGTGATACAGTTTGGAGTGAATTCGAACAATTATTCAAGAGTAGTGCAATCTGTAAAGCCATTACTGATCTTTATGTTCATAGAGCACTTGATCTTGCGCAGAATTCAAAAAATTCTGACAAAGGGTGTAAAAGTTCTAGCCGGCTACGGTATCGTATCAAAATTTTAACTTAAGCCTCAAGCCCGTTGCATGCCGGCAATTGGTTAAAGTGTGCGCCCGCCAGCAACCTAATCCAATCCGCAACTCCCCGTTTCTTCACCTCCCCCCTCATTCTCCAAACTTTTGTTATTGATAAGTCAATTTTTTCTGCACGAAGGAAATCCATCAACGAATGAAATCGATGCAATTTCTACGCAGAAGGGAGTGGGGCCAATTCTCATCGACAAAACGCTTAAGCACTGAACCTTGCAATATTAACTGCCCAAGCTCAATTTTTTTAACTGATGAGAATGTGTTCGCAGCAACTTTATAGATTCCTTATAATGGGTGGGTGTGAAATTTTTTGAACAGCAAAAGGTTCACCATGCAAAACCTTTAAATACGAAACGACATTCTGTATACGAAATAAAACATAGTGGATTAAGGCAGCGATAATTAAACGGCAACTATTCCTTCCCTTCCCCGTCTCTTGCCAACACTCAGAACCTCCTCACTTTCAGTCAATCTCACAGCGGATGTGAACTGCTGGAATAATAAGATGACATCCAAAATACGTCGCACCTTTGATGAAAACGAATAGTCTGAGATTCTCGCACCATTTCGAACATCAGCTGCGAACATTAGCCGTTTGCTTGTCAACCACTGTCACTCATAAGCCTTTCTGACGCAGCTCTATCGCTCAATGCGTTTGCTTAATTAAAGGATTAGAAAGAAATCAAAGTAAATAAGCGAAGAATATCGGAGATGAGAAATGAACATAAAATGAATAAAATAAAAGCAAAATAATAAGTAAATGACACATGAGGTGGGAGAGGGGAGTGAAACCTGAAATAAGATTATAAGCAATCTAAAAACAAGCTGCTGCCTGAGAACATGCGTAAGCTTTGAAACGACACCACTGTCAGTGAAGAAATAAATTGAATTTCATACTTTCTAAGCCTTGATCTCGTTAGACCCACGAAAACAGTTATCGCTGAACACGGCAAATCGTTACGTGATGTGGACCTAGATCTGCTGCAGTTGATGTGATATATCTACAAAGAAAAAGAAAGTGAACGTGAAGATATTTTTGTACGAGGAATAGGAAAACGTTGTTGAACATGTGATCTGAAGTTGATCGAACCGGTGAAATGCGAGTAGAGAAAGCGTCTTGATAAGTGAACATCTTTTACAAAATTCTTTCGTAGAAAAGCTGAAATCTGAAAAGGCCTATTTTTCGGTACTCAAGTCAAACTCTTACATATACGACACTAGTCCCCTTTTTCATACTGAAATCTAGTCTGTGATATGAAGATTTTTAAAAACAGGCAAATGTAAAATTTTAAACGAACTTTGACTAGGACGTTCCGCAAGCAATTAATTCATCACCCCACAAATCACACGTGCTGAGCCTGTTTCGTTGACAGCAATAAAATTTTCAGTCCAGAAACAAACTAGTTCTTTTCCTTGCAGCCTTTCTTTGAGCACTTCTTGAATTCGCGCCAAATGGGGAATGGTCGCAGCCTTAGCACCGCGATTAAGGCGGAACGGGTCCATGTGGGATTCAATCTACACTCAAGGTATTTCTGGAAGCCTACTTGCAAGGAAAAAGGTGAACAAAAGAAACAAGAACTGGAATAAAAACCTGCAGATACTATACTATACAAAATGGAAAACCTCGAGCATAAACGCCAATTCTAGAAGCATCACACACGTTGAGACAATAATGAAGCTAGTAGGAAAGCAACAGCAATAGCTTCGCAGCCGCATTAATTCTCGCAATTTGGTGTTCGTTTAGAAGTCTTTGAAAATCTTTGCCAATAGCCCGAAAACTGATTCGAAGGAATAATGAAATTTTTTAAACAGTGATTCAGGAAGGAAAACGAACATAGACGTACATATTTGCAAGTATTAACAGGTGGAAATCATAGCAAAAGTTTAATGCGCAACATGAGTAAAGGAAAACATATATTTTCCCATTATCGAACTCTTGAAGCACATCGTAAATTACTGCTATAATAGTCGCGACGCAGTGACACCGGTCAACGACTAAAGCAGAACAGATGCGTACTAGTTGTGCTCCCAAGTGATTTTAATATGGCCTTCATTATTGTTCGTCTTACCAAGCAAAGATAAAACTGTACAGGTGGCGTTCTGTTTTTTTCGCCTACTAATCATAGGTGGTCAACGACAGTTTAGATATTTCTGATCCGTTCTAATGTCACAACTGGTATCACACCTGTATTAAGCATAACTACACAATTAATTCAGCTAGTGGCGGGCTCCATGTGCGGGACAAAAGAAAAGCGCACTGCAGAGTACATGATACCGTTATCTGCGAGGTAATGAACTCGGTGGCACCGGTGGATAGTCATCAAGTACACCGATGGGCAGTTTGCCGATCTTATCGAGCTTTTCCAAATTGCTGCATGCAGTAAGCGCTGATGTTGATGCAATGTTGATCTGGCCCATTTCTGCAATTACAGCGTTGCTGTGCTGGCGTCGCAGAATAATCTTATAATATGCATTACGTTGCACCTATAATTTAATGATTATTTGGGTGCAAATAGTTAAATACTTATTTTCAAATTTCGGCAATGTTTATTTGTTATTATTGCATGTTGTCATCGCACCTCAGCAAAACTTCGGAAACGGAATCGCTTCTTCATTTAATTCTCGTATGAATAACTCCCCGGCCTGTAAACACTGAGAAAGTTGCAACCATTGGTTAAATTCATTACTCCTCACATGATTCGTATTGTTGGAGCGTTTTGCTCTTACGTTATTTTCGAGCTGCGCGTGCTGTGCCGAAGAAACCAAGCGTAATCGAACACCCTCTGTCTATGTCATTTGCAGCATCAATTTATCTACGGCGGCTCGTCTGTGGCGGATTTTTCCGACTTTGTGGCAGACATTTTGTTGGCAGTTATGAACCTTACAGGTCTCGTCAGAATAGAGCGTTTCCTGTACGCCTTTGCGGCTACGGGCGCTTTACTACAAGATGTTGAAGATTTCTGCTACGAAGGACGGCACAAGGGCCAATGTACACTGCTATAATCAAGAAAGAGATGTTCGTCGCTATAATCGAAGAGCGGTCCATTCCGGTGAGCAATGTTTTGATTTCGTTGCTGCTTAGCCGTGCATTTCACCATATTACTTAGCCGTGCATTTCACCATCGCGATTTTGCGGATTCCAGTGCTTGCATCTGCTAAGGCATTAAGTCTAGATGTCGAGAAAGATATTGTCGCAGGTTTGACCACTGTATCGCTTACGTAAAAGAATAAGTGGAGCCTCGTTGTAAACTGATTAGTTCCCCGATTATAGTGGTACCCAAACGTTGTCAGGGAGTTGAACCTGGTGCATGCTATAGGGAGGAAGAGTCGCCCAGGATGGTGTTGCCGGTGCAGACTGGGCCGGGTGATTTAGTGTTCTTCCCGGAGGAGGGATCGCACTCCGGTGAGGGCACACAAGAGCCAATAGGATAGGAGGAGAGGGCACCGACACAACGTCAAACGGAAATGAATGCTTCCCGACCGGACGACAGCAGCGAATAGGTGCACTGGTTTGAAGATCTCGTTTCCCGCTATTGCCAAATGCTATAATCACTACTCTTCCATTCATTTGGCCCTCCGTAATGCGTTAAATTTGTACGATGCTCATTCTGACACGGCGCTTAGAAAATGTCGCTCAATCGTTTACAAGGTGATGAGGCACCCAGTTTAAAATTCTGTATGATGTCTGCGCCTATAACAACCGAGTCCAAATTGAATGAGAATCGTAAGTGCATAATTACCGTTTTTTGTTTAAAGGAAACTTCCACCCGATTTCATTGAATTTTTGCGCAGTTTATGCTTGGAAGTATTACTGTTTTCTCTCCCCTCTCCCTTTTCCTTCAATTAATATGCATTTCATTTACTTATCGATAAAGTTTCATAATTTCATGAAGTGTTATTTACAATTACGTCGATAACTTCCTCCCATTTCATTTCATTTGCTTTCTTTGTTTTGCATCATTTTGTCATAAAAACTGATTAATCCGGAGAGGTATTCGGTAACCGCTCATATTTGTGCGCTTCTTTTTTCATGAGCTCTACCAGAACGTAGTTTCGTTTCTTTGATCTCACGTGCCAATTTATTTTGTTTGCAAGCAGTTAAGGCACCTGTACGAACAGTAGAAATCTCGTACTGTTTCTTTACTAAACAAATTTCTACGTCGCCTATTATTTCAATAATAACTTGTTGTCGAACGTACTTCGATCATTGATTCGGAATCCGGAACGTTGAATAAAATATTTTTCTTTCGGCGCTCCTGCTTCGCCTTCAACGAATATCATTATCATTTTCTGCCAACGCTGCGACGCGCCTTACACAAGCAGGGATCATTACAACACATGTGTTCTGTTGTAACGATCCCTTTTGCATATTGAGCAGTGTCACCATCGACATCAAGTTATTTTGCATTACCTTACATCAGATAAATGTAAAATAATGATACTGTAAATTACAACACCTAGCTGTTTATATGGTATGCTGTGGCTGTGGTACAGTGACATAATATAGTATAATTCTATGTGTCAAAAGTTACGTCTTGCTGAAAGTGGACACCCCATTAGATAAAAATGTAGCCCTATGAAAAAAGAGAATCATTCAAGTTTTTCTGCGCTGTGGATTTAATAGTTAAAGTGCTGAAATGTTGCAGATTGAAGCAGCACTAGAAGAAATTACGGATGAATTCACTTGAGCTATTTTAATGCAGCATGAGCTAATGAATGCAAAACCACCTCGATGAACGTGTCCGGTAAAACGAACTACGTTTTAGTTCCGCACTGTGACATTAGCAGTTTGCAGTTGATTCATGCTGATTTATTCTTTAAATCTAGCTTATAATATGGGACACGTTCCTACGTTACGAATGGACAGATAACTCATTGTTTACGACCACTGTGTGATTACTGGGGTATGAACGAAGGGCAAAGAGGGGAAATGGGACTTCTGACAGGGGGAAGGGGGATAAGGGCAGTTTGAAGTCAGAGACTTTTGTTTTCGCCTGTTAGTGTTTGGTAAAATTATATGCATTTGAATTCAATAAATGCGTTTGTATCATGCATGAGCGCTAATTAAACGAGAAATATAATTTATATGTGCAGTTGCATATAATGTTAATACACTATTGTATCAGTCAGTTATTTTCATATAGAGCATTGAATTGCGGGAGCCATTAGCATTACTTTTCGTTGTTTTGACTTTGTCTCAATCGATCAGTGGTTCTCAAACGATCATTACTGGGCACTGATTATCAAGTCCTGATTCATGAACTGAATGGTGGTAGTCGGATACTAATTCTGGGATATTGATCACTTTCTCCTCCGTTGTCTGGTCGCCGAGGTATGCTGATAATTTTTCCTCTTAGAGAAGGAAAATAAGAGGGATATTTATTTCTGTGTTTAAGTTCATCGTAAATACGAAAATTGGGTGGACGTTGAAAGTTGGCAAAAAACATTGAATATTTTGCGTAACGACGACGTCTTACTTAAGCTAATATCTTCTCAACGTCTGTTCTGTTCTCAACGTCTGTTTCAGTACAAAAATATTGCCAGCTGCAGTAGTGAATATTCATCACCATAATCTATACTACGTGACATCTCTCTTCTATTAATCTATCGCTAGTGATGATCCCTTCTTTTAGTTGCATTTTACTTTCAGCCTATTTTTCAATCTTATGTGCCCGAAGGATTAGTTTCATTCGATGATTTATTTCCGTTATTTATTTGTTGTATTTATTATTAGGCGCTTCCTCATTACCTCTAGTGAATAGGGTGGGTTGGAAACGACGAAATGCAGACTGCATATTATGTGGACTTCTTGTTTGACTTTCCGCTTCTTTTGAGAGATGTGGTACTTGCCAAGTTCTAATTTACAATTATATGGATATTACAACGAATGACTTCATTAGTGCTTACATGTTCCATCAGTTAAACTGATGTTCTTAATGTATCAATGATAACTTCTCATTACTTTCGCTAGAACGTTCATATTTTCATTATGGCACTTTTGGTTTGGTTGATGATTATGTCTCAATACACACGACCCTCATATGACATGTGGTTTATTTCGTGAGCATAAAATGAGAGAGGAGAAGCTTTGTCTTCCGAAAAGGGATTATCGCCATAACAAACGCCGTACACGATCGAGTATGAACGTTACAGTGCAGCTCTGCTGAAAAACAGCAACTAAGTGACATTGCTTGCCTTTATTCACTCGTACAAATTATCACCTCTCGGTTAGGTTCATCTCGACTGGAACGGAAACTGCCTTCTTTCTCGTATCGTTTCTTCAACTGTCTATTGCGCTGAAGAGATATAATTCTACTACGAGCAATTTCCGTCGATTTTTTTCAGCATCTGCTTAGAGGTATATCTTTTTGGCTAAATCTATATGCAAATATTTTTCAGCTTAGCTGTTGTTTTACGTATGTGGCTTCTGTAGCGACTGTTGTTTGGCTACGACAGTTACCTGTATCTAGCTGTTGTTAACCGACCTGTCACTTCGGAGCAACATTCTCCTTTAAAATACATGCTTCTGTTGTTGTTCATTTCTCGAATGAAAAGCTGTTCTTTTTCCAGCTGAAGTTTACGGATATGTCATCTTTAATATCAAATCTCAGCAGTTTGAGAGGTTCGTTGCAGCGAAGTGTTATACTTACTTGATTGTCTTGAGAAGTCTTCGCAAAAATAAAGTAATTCGAACAAATCCCATGAATTTCACAGATTATAAGAAATGCTGCATAAGAGTTCCGGCAATGAAATTTATTGCGGAAGTTCTTCTCTGCACGTTCAATTTATGATCTAAAGCATAGAGGCTTTAATTCCTTGTAACTGATGTAAATGAATTGTATGCGTCACTTTCATCGTGAAATAATAGGTTAAATTTTGCGTCTTTTTTATGCATCGGAATTTTGAGAAGTATAGAAGTGTACGGAATTTTTACAGGAGCGATTTATTTTATATCATTCACAGTATCGATTTTTATGTGTCGTTGAGAATAATAGAACTGTTACGTTTACTAGTGTTAAAACCGATCATTGAGGAAATGAGTACAATTGACTGAACAGATGAAATCTAAAATTATTTCATAACAGAAGTGGGAAATGTGTATTCTCATTGCTAACTTCATAGTTTTCAGTTTGAATGAATGCATTAGCAGCTTCAGATGGCAAGCGAGTAATACGGTCGCATAAGCTGTGACAGCGAATATACCACTCAGTTAGTGGACCATAACAGACAGTCATAACGATCGGAACATATAAGTGAACAAACAGGGATAATAGAAAATTGCATAGGCCACAGCACCTCGTAGTATAGAAACATTGAAGATTAATAAGCGAAACAGTGCATTATGCATTGCCATTAAAAAGTGACGTATATGCGTGATGCCGAGAGATCAGACAGCGCATCAGAGCTACGAAAACCAACAACGATGGAGCACTGCAAAGTGAGGAATTCAAGGTGTAAAATTGAGTGATTTTGATGGCCTGGAAGTGAGTTTTAAAGTTAGGCAACCGCTGTACCCGTGCGGTTCCATCCCCCACGAGACTTGCGCACTTAGGTATTTGCTGCCGTGTGTTATGTTTAGCTTTCGTAGCTTTGATACGCTGTCTGGTCCATTCAAGCCGATCGCCTGAATTGTTTCGACAAGGAGTCCACATGTTACTCAATTTCAAGTTGTTTAGACGTCGAAGTTGTCGCTTTCTCCTTCCTTTTTTGATGAAATGCTCAGCTTGGTCTAGTTAATACATTTTGAAAATTCGAAAACAAAGAAAAAAACGGAAAAGCGAACGGAGAAGAGTGGCTTCTCCGATGAAGAAAATAACGAGGGAACCGAAAACATGATAACAGAAATGGGAAAATATAATCATATAATTATTCAAAAAGCACAAAACCTGTTCACTTGATGGGAAGCAGGTGTCCATCATTGTTTCGTATGCGATAATCTTTGATAAAATTTACACAGAAGAAAAGAAACTCAAACTTGTGCTGCTGGAAAAAACAAACGGATCTCGTCTCGTTTCAGCTTTACAACATTAATTCGTCTCGTTTCAGCTTTATAACGTAGTTTTTTGTTTTTCCTTGATTTCTTTCTTTTTTATTTCATTCAGTGCTTTGGTTACTGACACTCGCTTGCGATCCTCATATTTCATTTCAACTTTCTTATTAAATTAATCTTGCAAAGTTCCTGTGACCTCATGTGACTTACTTGCAGTAGCTAAGAGTGCAGGTTGCTCCAAATGAATCGGTCACTCAATGATCGCCACAGGGGAATAAAAATGTGAAAGCATCGTTGACCACCGTTTGGTGTCACCGCGCTAACTACATTAAGTCTCCGCTGCCGTGTGCCTCAGTAAGTCATATTTAAGGCTTGTGCTATTTAAATGAGATTGATAAGGGACGGAGGGGGGGGGGGGGATAGGGGATTTTAAAGCTGAAAGAAACCAAAGTGACATAACCCCACCTCGTTTCATGTTAGTTTTATCCAAAAGTTCCATCCACAAGAAATAAGGTTGGCATGTTCGACGTACAAGAAATGATGAATTTCTTAGCATGGAACTCTCGGCTCCAAACATGGGATATTTTCGAGAGGGAATTAGCTTCTAGTGGATAGTACTTGACAGCGCATCAGCCTCATGCAGGCTTAATTTGTTATCAAGTGCAAGTTTCATTTGGGGATCATCGCTTTTCGCAGCAGCATCACCACTTTCTTTGGAGAAGTTTACGGAAAAATAAAGTACCAAAATATTATAAAGTGCGCAACAGGGTGTTTCTGGTAGAGCGATTTCTGTTTCGACCAGAGGCAGTTCGCCCTAGAACGGCTTTATTTCCTCTGAGTACTCTATAGAGAAATGCTTATTGAAGTAGAGACTGGTGAACGTTGGACTATTAAGATCAACTACTGAATTCTTGGTGTCTTTTGCGTAAACAGCCAGAGACCACTCATATTTGCTCCTGTCCTAAAAGGCTGCTATGCATGGCGTGTCCAAATGTATCACTCCCCAAATATATTATTATTTTTTACCAACTCTTAAATAGCGATCACGAGACATTCTTTCGCGGTGAAACTTCGAGAATTCCATATGTTAGTACTGCTAAGAATGGTTCAGTGGATCCTAGAAACGCTTATGGGCTGAATTTGAACACATGAGCTGCGCTTTTTTTGTTTTGATTGGTTTCGTTCGACGTAATTCGCAATTCTCGTTTGAGAATAAAGCAAATGAAGACCTTATCTTAAGCAAATGATTTCCTTCGCAAATATCATTCTCGAGCCTAATTTCTCGTCCGGAACATCGATTATTTCTATAAGATATGAGATGAGAGAATTCTTGGAAAAGTTGTAGCTTTCTTTTCTGTGCTTTATATATTATATTTGTTCGATGTGTTCATTTCTTTGGGCTATGGATTTCACCACCTTTATCTCATTATTCTCACGAAACTTCTAAATGTTGTGTTATAACTTGATTTTTGGATTGTGGTCAGTGTTGTGATGACTTGCAATATCGCTTTCAAGCAGTTCATATTCGTTGTCTTCTTCAGCGTTTACTTCATTGAAAGCAATCGGAGTTTTCCCCATCGAGTTTTCCCATTTTTCCCGTCATGAACGCTGCGTACTATTTCTTGCATTTTAGCTCCATGTGTTTTTTAAATGATGGCTTCATCTAAAAAGGATTCCAAGAGGCATATTTCAACGTTGTTCGGTCTCTGAGTTGGCTCGTGCTATGCATAAGACGTTACGAAAAAAAGCACAAGCTGAACAGTTTTATGTGTTCTTTTTTTCCATCGCAAAAATGGGTGTTATTTTCGCATAAATGAGCCTACTGTCCTCATAAATAAGTCATTCTGTCACTCGTGACTCTTCTGTCTCTATTTCTCATGTTGTTTATGAGGAAAAAACCCGAAAATGCAATTTGGTTTAATGCAATTTCAGCAGTGCATTTCGAATCGCACAGACAGGATTGCTGGTTGGAAATGTATTTAACGTTTATCGCTAGAACTGCACGTTGTGCCGATTATTAAGCTGAGTTCGTTAATATATTTTTGGCATTATATGATGCATTGTGAGCTGTTTTTCGTCGTTGGAGCGACTCGAAAGGCCTTATCTGAGTAGCCGTTTAAATTATTTGACTGCCGGAGAGGGTGCGGTTTGCGTGTACTTGACGATGCATGGTCCGTTCAAAATGTTGCATTATAGGCCGGTTTTTGTTTGCAGGAACGCCTGGTGTGGTCCTTAGAAGACGTACTCTGCCAGCTGCCCCTCATGCAGTTATCAGCACCTCTTTTGACTATCTTGGGAAAAATTTTGCTTCCTAAAATCGGCCGTCATTGAACGGTTCTTATGGAAATGAGTGAAGCAGTAGGTCATAGTTTGAAAGTATGTCTGAGTTGGTGATTTTTTTCTTAATCCAGAAGCAGGAGGTCTAACATTTTTTAATGCATCTGCTGTCGCAATTGGATGATTTGCGACCACGTTACGGCTTTTACATAGTTTAGTTCGCAGAGCTTGTGCGGTTGTTTCTAGCATTTTTGCATGCAAATTTTAGATCGTTCTTCTTTCTGTTGTTATTTTTTGATGAATCCTAGGCTGGAAAATTTTCTGATCTATTCATAATAGGGCTGTCACAACGCACAGTTGATTGTTAAAACGTGTCGTTTATTTGCAAATCCGAAAGTTTTTTTTCGTAACACATGCGGCAACCCTGCGAGCGGCCCAAGTGTTACGCCTAACCGCTTAAGGGAACGTCGCACAGGTGAAAGAGTCCGCAGGGCACTGTGGCTTCATATGCAACGTTTCTAGATGAAAGTCGCACATTCCAGATCGGTTTCAGTTTAGTCTGCTCGGTTTTCCTATGTCCTCAGAAGCTACTTTAAAAATTCACGTTTCACGTGGTGCATATCTGAAAATTTGTTTTTTATACATCATTTGATTTAGCTTATCTTCAGATGCCACTGACACATTCCCTGGAGGAATCCTTGAGAATGGGCGCTTAAAAGGAGTGAATGTGTTCTGAACTTCAGAAAGTCTTCGAATTCTATCAACTTTCACGAAAATGAATTCCCATCACTGCGTAACAGCGTGAAAGTTGAGGTGCTCAAGAATATGATCAGACAGCTTCACCGCACTCGTTTCATCAAATTTCCAGCCAGTAGTGATCAAATGACCCTCGTTGCATTTATTTATTATTATTTTTTTTTTGTTGAAAGAAACAAATAAACTAGAAAAGTAGTCGTTGCGTCTTCCTCCTGTTTTGTACAGGAAGATGGGCTGTGCGTCACATTGATTGAGTATGATGGAATTGAATATATTCTGGTCAGGTTCGAGATGATGAAATATCGTCAAAATTTGGTTATGACTTTGCTACCAGCACACCGATATAATAACGTAGAATGAAACTGCGATTGATGCGCCGGTATTTGCTTTAGAAATTTTTTATCATCCGAAAGACTTTTTCTTTGAGTGAATTCTGATATATTAATTCCCATAAAAACATTTTTCGGAGGACATTTTTCCTATGAAATGCAACATGACATCAGTAATACTCAGGTTCTCATCACAAAGTTAATTTGAAAGGCTGTCGCCATTTCCTGACGAAAACTCCATAAGACTGCAGCATCCGAAAAAATAGATCACATTTCAGAAATTGGTTCGTAATTACTTCCAACAAAGTGCATTTTGTGTGTCCCATACACATCAAGCCAATAAATACGGATAGAAGGACGTCTGATCCTGTCGAGTGCATAGAAAGTCGCTCATGGTAAGCGAACACAGCAGGCGCAAATTGCTGAGTTCAGATCCCTTGTGAACTCCAAATGCTTCTTCGGAAGCTGTTAGAAAAGATTCCTTCGAAGGAAAACTGCAAATATTAAATGAATAGACTGCAGCGTAGAACAGCAAGAAACAAAAATATGAATAAATTCAAGGCTAATTGCAGATTGCAACAAAAATTTAAGAGATCGGATCTTAGAAGGGCATCTGTAACATGCTTTTTTAACGATCTTACTCTCCTCAGAGAACAGCTTACCAGTTGGTCAACAAGTATTTGAAACATGGATAGTACGCGTTCATACTTTAGGGAATTGATGCTGTTATACACCCATCGCAGGAGGTTCGATTATGTATGGACATTTGCATCCTGTATGTATGGACACGTCAGGTATTCTTAGCTTTTGTCCCTAATCTCTCTGTAATTCTATCAGTCCCCTCACTCACTTTCGCAGTTGACTTCTGAAATTAGATAATGAAAGATGTAATGCACCCAAAGGAGCACTTGTGAGATGGACGTCCACGGAACAGCGTCTTTCACCCCCGTTTTCCCTGCCTTCACAACTGTCTATCCACAAGAGGAGATGAAGGGACGTCCGGCGCATGTGGTCTATTTCGAAAGTAAAAGGATGAATTCATTATCGCAGCCCACGTTCAATGGGGAAAGATATGATAAAAAAGAGAATGGAGGAGGTTGTTTAGATAAAGCAGGATGGCAGGAATGAAGACCAGTTTCGCTTGTTAAGGAGGAAGAATCGGCAACTCAGCTTACAACATTATATGCTGTGAAGTATTCATTCTTATCTATATTAAAACAGATCATAATTTAAAATTATAGAAGTCAAGCGACTCGCTTTTTCGTTATGACACAAGTGACCTGAAATTGTACTGAATCTTTAATTTGTCAGTCACTGTGCAAGTGTACCGAAATTTAGTTACAACCTCAACCACTAATTTCATAGACATAAAGCTCACTTTGTCCTTGACACTAGCCACTTATAAGATTGTGCTTACAAGAGAGAGAATAAGACTTCTTTCTGCACTCTTCTGCCAATATATTATTTAAGCACCTCCTAAAACAATGAAATTGAGGAATACCATGTAAGCGTAGAGAACTGCAATCGCCTTTCGGTATGGTGATTATCTCCTGAAATGTCGAGATCCACTACAAAACGTGATGCTTCGGGCTATAATTGTTAGACCCTACGACAGAAACAACCAATTGGGTATAGTACTACAGCAATATTAATAAAAGGATGGTAGCCTGAATGAGTTCTGGAAGCAACTTCGATCAGCCATTGCACTGGAGACCACAGCTTTCATAGGAGGCCTAAGCGATACTGTGTCCTTTGACTGCTTGCTTACTGATCATTGTAGTGCTGTTGGTTTCCCGTTCACCCATATCTTCGTCACATTTACATTCGGTTTAACCAGTCCTTTCATAACTCCAATATGTTAAATTTGCTTTTTTGTATTGTTGCAGTTTCTATCTCAAACATACCTATGAGGGGAAAAAGGGGGAAGTCGTGAACGATGACGTTCGAAGTATTTCGAAAGAATGCTATGACGTGATCTTCCCGATCACTTTATGAGCTGCAGAGAAGATTTAGCTTACCGCATCATCTCGCCATGAACATATTGGTTCGTTAAGTTCCGAGAATTGTTGAGCGAAAACACTTTTCGTTTACACATTTAGTAAAATGTCATAAACAGTTGGCCACCCTCCCTTCCACCCCTCCGCTGTCTCTTGTGAGCAGACGTTTACCTAAATTTATTCTCATTCTTTTATTCTCAAAGAATTTTAAGAACGTAGCAGGAGCCGAACATTTCAAGAACGCTTACTCAGAGGCGGCAACTTCAGAGAATTTGCTTATTCATGAGGCAGTTTTTTCACAAGAATTACGGGGGGGAAGGAGTGTGCAAGGAGGATGTTGGAGTGATATGAGGCACTAACGATGTTAAAAGGAACAATAAATGCATTTTATGTCCACGGCAAAAGTAAAAAAACTATAGAGGCGATGACCGACTTAGTTTGTCTATCGAAAAAGGAAACATGCCACTGGATGTATGAGAGCCTGATGGAGAGATGGAAACCCGTTTTACCTCTTCTGTCTTCCAACGCCTACTCAGGATGTACTGAACGAAGAAATAAAAACTGCTTACGTTCAGCATTTCGATGAGACGATGCAGCCCAGCTCGTAGCAGATCAGTATTATACAGATAGAATACAAGAGGGAGATGGTCATTTGGGGAAGGTGTATCAACGGAGCTCTCCTGAGCTCATTAACCAGGGATCTGCCCTTAGTCGTCAGAACTGTCCGAAAGGCGAGCCTTTGCATTGGCAGATTTCGATGATCTGCTTAGCTCCGCCTTCCATTTCCGGTGATGCATGCAACGTGCTCCTTTTCCCATTGAAACGTTTAGTTTTTGTGTCCCAGTTTCCGCTGGATGTGCCATCGTTTGTGCTGTGTGTTTCATCGTTTCCGGTCGTCATAGGCGCCGCTGAGCCTTTTTTGCTACACGCTGGCTGCAATGAGCCGTGATGACGCATCTCGCGTTTCGCGACAGAGGGAGACGTAATACCGATCTTCTGCGAATAAACTCAAAGTGGATTTGACTGACGACTCTGAAAGCGTCGGCGAATCACTTCTACGAAAGGCCCTCGTGCTGCCGGTTCTAGAAACTGTAGTTGCTGTTATTTCCAGAGGAGCGCTCAGGTTACCCTTCCATTCTTTTTTCTACAGAGGGGAGAAAGTATGCCGGAGGAAAGAAGTACTAAGGAGGAAAGTTTATTATGTTGTTATTCAAAAACTTCTGTGAAAATTTTCTGACCCAAAAGCGATCCTGACACATTTCCGGATCGGTTCTTCAAAATGGGATTCTCCTCGTTCTTCAAAATGGCCTAGTACTCCTCATCGATAAAACCACTGACTCTCAGAGTACAGTAATTGAAATGTTAGAAGAAGAAAAAATATGCTGCTGAACAATTACGTGTTGTAGAGTTGAAGGAATTGGAGCGATGTGTTGTTCGGCGGTACGCATGTTTCGTGTTACATCTTTATAGGATAGCTGCTGACCATAAAATGGGATTTGATAGTGCGCCATTTCAGTACTTTCGTTCCCTTCTGGGGACTTTAGAGAATCGGCCGCTGATTCTTTCTCAATAACGGGTGATTCTGACTGATCCGCAACTGTCTCCGAAGAGGCGTCTGCTAGAGTTTGCTTTCGATCGCATTCGTCTTCTCTGGAACTCTCCAAAACTCGCTAACGAAGTTCTTGGCTAGGGAATACCTGTATGATGTAGACAAAGGCTATCCTTTCTTTGCTTGGAAGCCATTTCAACTCTCGTCATGCAAACAACAAGCTCAGCTTTGAAACTTTCAGTGGAGAACTTTCAACAGGATGAGCGAGAGGCATGGAGCGTATTAGAAGTCGTATATAAACATGCCTTAGATACATGAAGGGAATACATGACGAAAACCTTTGGTGCACATTTTTGCCGATATTGGTGAAATGCTCTAATAAAGGGAAACTGCTAGGTCATTTAAGATTTGGCAACCATTCGCTGATGGCGTGTTATGTTCGGTTGAGGAGCTACTCTGGGCTAAATGATGGGAAGAAAGGGGTCAGCGTTCTTGCAGGCTTATTCACGGCCGCATAAGAACGATTATGTGGGCATTGCAGAAGTTCAAATGGGCAGGGTGAGTAGTGCCACTTAAGAGGAAAATAGTATACATGATGAGGAAAAAATGATGAAGGGCAAATTTAAACAAAATTCTCATGAGCAATTCGGACATGCCTTCTCTTTATATGAGATGATGAAATAATGCTTGCAATGCATCAGCAACTTTCCTTTTCACTCAGGTTGATTTGAAGTTTCGACTAGCAGCCAGACTGAAATGAACTATATTGGAAGGAAAGCCCATTAAAATCCCTCAAAACTATCTTAGGACTGCAATGCGTGCTGAAAAAAAAAGTACACCGCGAATGTTTTCTAATATTGGTAATTCTAATTCTGGTTCATATAAAAACCATCTGCAGTTGGGAAAAAAGAGGAGCAATTACCGCGGCACGTGCAAGAAGAGACGGCTGCTCCTTCTGTTCGGATGGATTAAACCAGTAATACGCCTCGATGCTAACAAATATACCGTAGGAGCAATGTCTTGTTTAGATAATATGATAAAAGAACAATAAACAGTGAAACCATGTGCAAAAATTGACGAAACTTCAGCTTCGAAATGAGTGTGTCAAAGCAAAAGTAATTGGACAGGCTCATGTTTATCAGGCATCGTGAGGAAAATCGCACCTTTAATGTAAATCGTACAATTCTTGGAAGAAAATCTTTACGCTTTACATTTGGCATTCAGCATATTCGAACAAACGGATCAAAACGGATCAAACGGCATTCGTTCTTATGCAGATTAAACGGAAACTTTTTCATAAATGTTGCGGACTGTTCCACGAGTAATTTCCGATCAGCCCAATCAAGGTGTCACAGATGAGCTGTAAGGAAAATCGATGTCACAGATGACTTTGCTTTCTAACGTGAGAGCATAAAACTATCCCAATTATACAGGATCAACTGAAACGCCCTTCAAATGGTGCTCTTTTCAGAGATTCAAGGCTGCGAGAAAGTAATTGCGAGGCAGATCCGCCATTTGTATTTGATGACACCGTTATTCATCAGCCTATGGAATGTTTTAGCAAAATTGACTACGAACGGCATGTGGCAGCTCAGACCACAGCACCAAAATGTCAAAAATGTCAAAAAAATTTCAAAATGCAAAATGTCAAAAATGCAGAGGACATGAGTAATCAACATGTCAACTGTGGATGATATCAGGGTGATGACTAGTGTGATTTAATGCGGCGATTTCTACTTCCTTTGGAGAGCTGTTCTTTAACATTTCCTTCAGGAACTTACCTCAAAATTCCAACTGTTGGATGGGTTATAGGACCGCGTATGAGGATACAAGCAGAAGATTCTGGAGATGAGCGCTTCCTAATGATAAGGAACGATGGAAGGGTGATAGGTAATCATGACCACGTAAACATAGTGCTGCGCAGTGAGACAGATATTCCTTGCAGTGGTTTGTAAGGTGGGGTGGGAAATAATTGATGCTCCTTATCCCAGATCAGCCGTGCTGTGAAGTATGAAAGAGTGAACACACAGCTACAGGAAAAACAGCAACAGTGGAATGAGCTTACATAAAGAGTGTTTCATCTCATGAGCAAAGCTCGCTTTTGCCTTAATTATTTCCTCTGATTTCATCCCCTCTCCATTGTCATCTGCATGCGTTGACGTTGCGCTTGAAAATGTGTTTTGATTGTTGGTGTTTCGTAACTTCGTGTAGGATAAGTGTTTTATTTTTGTTATTATCATGCTTGAGGTGACCAAGTAATCAAGATGGCTAAACCTGACGAATTTTGAAGGCACTCAGACCGCTATCAAACCTCACCAGTGGACGTTTTTAAGTAGTCAGATACCGAAAGTTCCAGAAATTTCAGCTGGCAATTTCCACCAGGGAGAGGGGGAGGGAGGCGGGGACTTCTGTATTTCACTGCTGGATTGCCACATTCATGAGGTTTTTTCTGTCGTGGCTGCTTTAGGTGACAGCGAGGTGATCTTACCAACACTTCTGCAGTGTTCCTGAAACCCTAAAAATTTTCTCATGGTTTCACTAGTCTCGTTTTAGCTCCACAGTAAAGATGAGAAGAATAGGACACAGTTCCTAATATGGAAACCATAAGAATTCAAACGGAATGAAATTTCTAACTGCATAGTGTTCAGTGCAGGAGTTATTTCTGCAATTCTTTTCATCGTTGTTCGTCACATTAAACCTCAAAACTGTTTGTCACTGTGGTGCAACGATGGCCACAACATCGCTGTTAGAAATGCTTCAACCATCGTCTGGAAGGAAATTTCGAATAATTCTGACGTAGACGCGTCCATTATGTCGAAGTCTCCTACTAGTAGCAAAGACACTACTGTCAACATGAATAGTATTGCTACTGATATTACTGGCCGGCGATAGTGACATCAACTGCTATTAGTTGCACTATTAACAGATATTGGGTGCAGGAATTATTGCTTAGCCATATTTTGACCTCATCGACTCATCATATTTGAGTTCGCCTGTTGGAAACAGAAGTTTAGAATCTACAGAAGGTAAGTGGGTTTCGGGATAATTGACCTAATGTCTATAGTTGCGCACACTTCACAAGGCATAGATACGGTGCCGCAAAAACTGTCACTACGTGAGGGTGCTGAA
Source organism: Parascaris univalens (assembly GCA_037576465.1). Taxonomy (NCBI): domain Eukaryota; kingdom Metazoa; phylum Nematoda; class Chromadorea; order Rhabditida; family Ascarididae; genus Parascaris; species Parascaris univalens. Next base: position 43,102 of record JBBHLZ010000008.1, read on the forward strand.
AGAGAACCGGCAGGTCCCTAGAAGACACGAAATGTTGAAAATGAGCCCAATCCATGTTGCGTAGAGACCACTTAATAGCAGAGTTAAGGAACCAACATACTGGACGATGTGAAAGTCACGTGGGGTTATTTCTGTCAGCACTGAACATCATCCTCGTGAAGCGCAGGATCGAGTGAAAACAGTGCAATATGAACCAACCCGGAGGGATGAAAGACCGGCTGCGAAATAAGCCGAAGAAAACAGTACGAAACTGCGACTGCGTGTGAGGACCTTTCCCTCATTTGCAAATATGCGTAGTGCTCGAGTGGGCAACTTGTAAAACCCATACGCTTCGAAAATGTTTCCGGTCATTATTCATTTTGTTCTCTGTCAAAAAGCGAGACATGGCACATCTCGAGATACCTTTGCTGCAGGAAAGTGTACTGCATTTGCGTTGGATGGTGGGATTATTCATTCGTGTGCAATATCAGCCTAAGTGACAGCCGTCTGCCTGAGAAAATTCGTGTCGGGATGCTCGTTATGATTGCATTGTGCGATGTGTTAGCGTACGTAATTCAAACAAAAGGTCATTATTATAGACTGAATGTAATGAGGTGAATGAATTTGAAATTGGAGTTATACGAATAAACATATCTTTTCAAGCGTTTGCGACTCTTGAAGACTCAACCGTGCGTCATGAGCTTTCATGAAAGAAAAATGAGGAGAACAACATGGGAACGATATTCTAGGATGCGAACAGGACAGCAATTCTGAGATAATGTAGTTAGGTAGACGTACTTTCAGCCGGTTTTACCGGCGGGATACATTTTTCATTTCAATGAAAATTCCCTTTGACGCTAAAGCAGGATTTCGATAAAGCTGAGAAACTTTGATAGCGTATGTCATGGTGTTCGAAAAACCTCTTCGATCCTTCAATTATCGAAGTCTCAAAGGAAACCCGAAACAATCACCCACTAACGCAACATTTTGAATAACTTTTATGGTACACCCCCTTTTCAAGTCAACACATCAGAATGTGTCAGGATGATTCATAATTGTGGCGTGAATCCATTTCCATGCAGTGGCAAAAAGTGGTTCATGAAGAGAGCCGACTGAAGCAGCAAAGTTCTGCAGAGAGGTAGCAGAAGGTGACCGATGAGCACTTAGTTTGAAGCACTTCAGTCCAAAGTGATAAAAGTGTATGATTTGTTGCCAGATTGTCAGAAACCTCCGACAGCCGTCCAAAGTTTATTGAAGATAGCTCCCATCCTAACATTTTCATGCTTATTCACCTGTATCTACGAGCAGGTTCTAACAAACAAAAAGCATGACGGATTGAGTAATGACACAAGATACAGACCATCGACTTCCATTTCATGGATGTATAATCAACAGAACGATTGGCAACTGGAATTGAACCATTCGTTTGAATATAACCATTTCTTCCTTTTTTTCATTCGAATTTTTCATCGAAGTATTATTATCCTTTTCAAATGACTCCTAAGTGGGGAACAGGAAACTGCGTTGTGCTGAGTATTCCGGAGAGCGTTCCCACAGGATCCAGTTCCAGAAAAATCTCTGCCTCAGTATTTGTGTGACGATATACTCCTTTTTAAGCAGCAGCAGTATTTCTCTCCACAGAATCTCCCTTGCGCGCGTCGCTCGACGCTCCCTTGCATGGTGTCGACGCCAGGAACGAAGAGCGAGCAAAGCTGCTCCCCAGGGGACCGAGCTTCCGATGGAAGTGCGTAGCATCGAACTGATATGGATGTCCCCAAAAAAGTCAAGACCGTAGGAGTGTCGCGAAATGCGAAATGCATCATCGCTGCTCATAGAAGCCAGCTTTAAGTAAAAAAGGTCCAGCAGTTTCGGCTGCGCCAACGGCAAACAGAAACGGTGGTGCATTCAGCGGGAGCAGGAACGCAAAAACTAGACCTTTTTATGGAAGAAGGTGACGGTGCATACATTAGAAGAAATTGAGGAAGGAGCCAGGCGGGGCAGCAGAATCTGCCAAACCTACAGTTGATTCATGGCGTGCTCAACGGACCAGAATGGAGCCCTGGTCAGGAGCTGAATTAGCTCCTTATATTAGTATTAGTCTTCCCGTCGTCACTATCTAATGTAATTTCTGTAACTCTTTGCTGTTCATATTGTAGCAAGCGCTATCAGCTCATCCATTTCGCTTTTTCAATCTCGCCTCCTCAAAATTGGGCTGCGTCGTCTCAATGAATTACTGAATGTGAGTTGCAAACTTTTAAAGAACCATTTCTCTTTTCTTCTTTCAGTACAGCACTAAAAATGTCGTTTACCGCGACACAACCTTCGCTGGCCTGAATGAATTTCGACAAGGTTCATGATCAATCATTGCCTTCCTACTGATCACGAAATAATCCTCGAAGTGCATGAAAAAAAACATCAGAAATGACCTTTAAAGAGATACAACCACACTCTCCTGAATAAGTGATTAATTACTACCTTGATTACTTACTTTGATGATATTTATGATTAATTATTATCTTCCTACTGATCGTGAAATAATTCTTAAAATGCATGAATTATGTACTAATAATGGCCTTTATCGTGGCGAAATTTCTGCCTTCCTTCAAAATGGAACAAAAGATGAACCAGTTTCGAATTTTTTCTACGAGCTGCATACAATCCGATGATATAGAAAAACCATTTATAGAGCAAAAAAGAGAGGTAGAATTATTATGCATCAAATAAACGTTCGAAATGCAATAATGAAATCACTTCTTGCTGCAAGATGAACGTGAGGATTTGTATCTTAAATAACGATGTATTACGGCTATGTGAAGATATTTAACGAAGTTGAAGTTTTTCAATACTGAATTATGCCTCGTTAAACGGATAGAATGTGTGATACACTGAAAGTATAAGGAGAAACGTCTAGCAAACCGTAAAAATTCAAATTTAGATTTAGCGACGATGAGGGAAACACTCCAGATTGCAGAAAATTTGACGTGATCAATTTTAACGCGCTGCCACATTGTCGGACGCTAGTCGATTTTAAATTTTTATTCTCGAAAAGGGTTTCAAGTTGAAACAGTCTTTCGTCGAAACTCTAAGGAAAGAGTTCATGTGACCTTTTTTGAAAAACGCTATAAACCTGAGGCACGATTTAGGAGTATGTCCATCTGCGCAGATGAAAAGGTTGCGTTTAAGTGAGCGCCATGTACGATCGTCATCTGTAGTTTCCTTGCCTATGTAATAATAGAGTTTAAACTAACACCTGTGCTTAGAATGCCTGATTCAGTTACCTTCAGAAGAAAGAGGAGCGCTCGTGGAATAGTTATGTGTTACTAGTAGGCGTTTCCATAGCCGACAAGAAAGAGCAGGAAGTAATAACGAGATGTTCTCGGGCTGTCCTTCGTTAAATAACTTATGTATCTGCCTCCGTGTATATGTGCCAACAATATGCATCTGTAAAAGAATTCGAAAATGAAGATCGCTGATCGTGGTCGATGGATTTTGTCGTCTTAATGTCGGAGTCACCGATTCTCTGCATAGCATATCGTTCAGATGAAAGGCAAGCTATTTGCAAGGCATCGAGTACTGGTTGCAGCCATACAGCGACTGTCAACAAAACGCTGTGCTTGAATTATTTATTCTGAAGTTCGGGAGCCAGCAAAATGGGGACACGAAATGACAGCGAAGGATGTTCATTGAATAGATGTGGCAGCCCAAATGATACAAATCCATCACTGCATCTGCGATGAGAAAATGCGCAATTTCCTGCGTGCGCAATTAGCGGAGTGTCTTCAACAGCAGCACGTAACCATCTATCGCATATTGCTTATTTATGCCATAGGAGAGCAAAATCTGCGCATCATTTGCAGGCTTAAAACGGTGACAGTTAGTTCACTGGTCCATTTTGTGCGTCTAATAGAGATTCTACTAATCAAAATCCATATTATTTTATTGCGAAGAATAAAGCTGGGACATAATCGGAATTCGTCTAACATAAAGGAACAACGCGAAAGCTTTGAGCAGTAACAAAGAGCAGTATACAAACGCACAGACCAGTACACAAACTCTTTGCCGTATACAAACGCAAATTCATTCGCACCCTATGCTTGCATGACTTTATGTTGCATAATTATTTCCTATTAGTATTCTTTGCAGCGAACCGGGTTCATTTCGCATTTTTGCGCAAAGTCGCACTCTCATGGCGACATCGTTACAGTCTTCTGTAACATGAAGAATTACGTGAAATATGTAATAAGATTTAATGTGCGTGAAAAGCTGAAGTAGTTCATTTAATCTAATAAGCACATCTCAGATGCCACCTTTCTTGCCCACGTAAAAAATTTCTGATGCAGGAGGAGTTAGAAATGAGCTTGAACTTCGAAACCCATACCATGAGCTTCGAAAAACCACCATCCGTCAATTATTCTACTGAAGTGATTTTTGCATTCTGTCCCGATCAACGCAAACTGCGTCGATTGTCAGCAGAAAAAGGTTTTAATATGTTGAACACGCCAGTTGGCTTGGTGTATCCTGAGTGCAGAAACCTTTCGCATGCTCTGTGGCAATGAACTGATCATTCTCACGAATCGGCTATTGTTTCGATCAGATTTCAAGTCCCAATTTGAAGCTTTAAGTTTGAACTAACATATCAAGCATTCAAACAATTTCGAGTGTGTTGAAAAGTCTGAGTGATGTGCATGACAATGGGGGACGCTGTAACTCATGATGGATGTGTCTCCATTGTTAGATTGTGGGGATAATAGTGCGCAATCGAAATAATGAGAATAAAAACAGAGAGACATATGGAACATTGAATTCTCTAGCTGAAGGCATCTACCTTGACCGCAAAATCGCACGTTGTTTTGTTGCGAGGGATCAAATGCCGAGTGGATGATTTCTTCCATAAGCAGAAGACAGCGTCAGACGGATAAGTCATTCGAAAAACCACAAAAGCTTATTTGCAAATAAGCGTTCAGAAATTTTGCGCCAAATTGTTCAGACGGTGAGCAGTTTTATTGCAAATTTTATTTTATTTTTTTTAAAGTTAGAATATGTGCATAATATATTACATTGGTGGGCTTCCAGATTCAGTCATACTATTTTGCGTGTTACTGCTGCTCGCACAGACTACTAAACATTCACCATTTCAGGGCACTTACGTTAGGAAGGATAAAATCCCGGGTAAACGTTTGTAATGGGTTGACGAAGTGAGAGGATGTCAGCGGAAGCACTCGGGGCATAGTTTAGAATGCATCGTACAAACTGGAAAATGAGACCTTTTCATTGCTCTCTCATCCCATTTGCAATATTTCAAGAAGCGAAAAACACTTAAGTGAGAAAAATATTTGCTCTATGTTACGGTATGATGTGAATGTAGTCCATTATAAGAGATTACAGAGTATTATCTGCGTGGATATGTGGGCATCGAGTGATTTCAAAGTTATCAACTGCAACTAATAAGTATAAAACTACAGAGAAATGTCTGTCGACAAGGCAGACGTACTAAGTAGAAGGGACGTATAGTGAATTTTTTCGATATAGTTCGCAACGTCGCAACTGCGTTACCAATTTAAGTAGTTCGATCACCACCCACACGATGTGTGATTAGATCAGCGATAGATACATTCACCGCTGAAGATGATCGCCAAACAGAGAACATATCTAGAATGACATAAGAAAAGAAATTTGCAGAACGACAACAACTTTAAAATTGCAGTTCAAAGTAGGGTCAGCTGCAACCTGCCTTTTCACAGCCCGAAAAATCTGCTGACAAGTCATACCCGAAACATTATCCAAAGGCTAATTTGTCGCATATTTTGAATAAGCCCGAGGTGAAAAAAAAGCTCCACAGGCTCCAAACTGAACAAACAAAACGGTAAGGATAGACGCTTAACCAAACCAATGCACTGAATCGTTTCTCGTATGCGCGAAGTGTTGTCTGTTGCAAAATTAAACAAGTGGTAAGGACCACTTACCTGATCGTAGTATCCCTGCCGTCGTTTGTTTTTATGAGTCCTTGTAGCTAGTGTAAAATTTTCGTTGCCAGGTTTGCATATTTTCAATTCGAGGTACATAAATTCTTCTTGGAGTGGAAGTTAAAAGTGGAAGGATGAGGTCGAACTACAGGCCTTTCACTGCTTGTGTGATCTTCAGCCTCATCTCGAAAGGCAGATAGATTTTTGCCTATAATGGGCTTCGGTGTATATGCTTTTCTTTGCTGCTGTTACCGATGCTCTAGCCAAGGAGGTTCCGGTTTTGGATGTGACAAGGTTCCCTTGAGAGCAAACAGAGCCTAGGCTTCGACTACGACTAGGCTTCCAGCAGCAGTCTTGGCTTGGGATTCGAGTTCGTCGTTTATACTTAGATTTCCGGGTTTGACCTCGGTCTAGACCGAAGCTATCAGGTTGGGACTGCCTACGGTTAAGCTGCTGAGGCTAAAGTCTGGGCTTGCATCGAGGCTACAAGCTCAGGATGGAACTTCACATTAGGTTGTGGTCTAGATTAGTCTGTTGTTTGGGTCTAACTAAGTTAGGACTGCACTCAGATATGAGCTGCTGCCTAGGTTTAAGTTTTCTCAGGCATAACTTTCAGGTTTGGGTTCTTTGAATTCTCGAGAGGAGCCTTCCAGCTCACTCCTTGATTTGGTCTTCCAACTGAGGCTCAGATGTGGAAATGGCCTTTCAGCTAAACCCTCAACTCTGGCTTAAACGGGGATATGGACTGAAATCTGGGATTGGCTTTGGTTTAAGGCTAGACTTGGACTCAGAATTAGGCATAGCTCGAGCTTATTCTCCGACCAAAGGTCATTCTCAGCTTTTATTCGAGAACAGGATTGGAGTTCAAGATTATGGTTCGTTCAGGAGTTTAGGCTAGAATTTTGATTTAACCTTATTCTTCAGTCTTCAGTTTAGGCATCAGCGTCCAGATTTTGCGCAGACTGAGTAGGTTTCGGCTTATGTTAAGGTTTCCGGTCCTGGTCTGCATTTTAGGATCAGACAGTGGCTTACGCATGTATATAACATGAACGTAGTAGGCTCAGGCTTAAGCTGGAGATTTTGCTGAAGATAAAAATGCGATGAAGATGATAGCGAAAATACGTTGTATCTCTTTCTTGCTATGCGACCGCTGAATTAGCAGTAATGTTTCTCGTGCAACCGTGTACCTAACCACATATGCACCGAAAAAAAAAAGAGGAGAGAACATATAATACAGAAGGGAGGTGTACATATTAAAAGACAATAACATAGGATATTTGGTTATGATGAAAGTTATAGGACGTAATATAGGACGCGGAAGTGACGTAATAAATATACCATCGCGGATCCGGAGATGTTCGTTTAATCTGATAGAGGGAGATAGTGGACATGGTACAAAAAATCGATAATCCCGCACCTTAGTGACGTGAAAATGGAACACACATCAAGACTGATTTCGACTGACCTGTTATTCAAGAATGAATTATAGTGGACAAACATTCGATGGGATCTCGAAACAAAGTCGAGAAAAGTTCCTCAATAAAAGTCTCGGGAAAAGCCATCTGCTACCAACGAACTTTTCGCCACCCTGTGACTGGATGCGAGAAGAAAAAACTTTCTTCTCCAAGCAGACTGCAATTTTGTTTCCTAATTGCATCGCTTAGAAACATTCAGCGATGCGCGTGCTCGTCTGCTCCTCTCTAACGCAAGCGAAGCAGCTATGCGCCCGCATCAAAAATCAGGGAAAACTTTCATCTTTCCAAGCGCTCTTATAGAAAGTAAGGGGATGAGCGCAGTGGAAAGGATAGTTGATTATCCTGCAAACGTTAGGAACATAAATTTAATGAAAAGCATTGCGCTGATATATATGATTTCAGGCGAAAACAATTCTTACGAAATCGAAATGGTGCGAAAACACGCAACTTCACAGAATTGTTTGTGTTGTGAACGCATTCTTCGAGTACCTCTCGTTGAGGCAGACTTCCTCGGCGCAATACGAACGCACCACAGACTGGCCCCTGCTTTTGAAGCTGGTTGCGAGGAAGTTGAAGAAGCATGCGACAAGCTATATAGAATACGGTGGACGAACCACAACAGCGATGTTATAATAGTGAATGTGGCGCATATTAAGACACACTACGACTTGTTTCCTAACCTTTGCATCATCACGACGATATTTTGGAACGTGCTATGAATTATACTAATACGCCTATTGTCTCCATTTCTCGTCATCGCATCACGGTTGTGCGGGCGAAACTGCTGTTTATTCTATTTGTTTCGCATCTGTCAGCTCACAAAGAGCACGTGCGACTGATCAAATCAGGCTGATCAAAATAGAGAGTCGTCACTGAGGATACTGCACTTAAATTGGTAATTCGTGAAGTTGTTTAAGTCACAAAGACAAACGAGTGAAGTATTGAGCTGCTAAAAGCACTGATTTGAAGTGCGCATCAACGCAGCAACTTACGAAAATTGCAGTTTTAACTTCTACCCACAGCGGCTACAATCGTTTGGTGGTGATTTGGGCGGGTGGTGATTTGGGCAGACAGCCCATCTGCGAAAGCCAAACGCAGCGAACGCGCTAGCATCGTACTCACTGTCCCGCATGCAGCTAGTGACAACTGTTGAATCTCATAAAGAAATATGCAATTTCTTTATCTTGAAACCTCACTGAAACATGTCGTTTTATTGCTTCCGTTCATCTCAGCACCACAAGTAACATATCCGCACAAATTTTCAGTTCAATTGACGCATGAGAAGTGCAACTGCTGGAAGGGCCAGCGTTCTCTGTAGTGGTCGAAAACTTCTGATGTAAGCGGAGGGCGCCTGACTTGCGAAGACACCCAACAGTCAACGCTAAAGCCCATTATACCATTGCTCGTCCTCTGCGTCACTTTGTTTGCAACAAATTTCTAGACATCATTTAGTTCATTCCAATCTCGCCGCTTAAAAAGTGAAGTTTGGGAACAACAACATGAACGACAATAACAAGGATAACAACAACAACGACGTCAATGGGGATCATAAAGCCGGCCGGCGATGTCAACGAGACATGGGAACTGGAACTGCTTGATCACGTGGTGAAAGATGAACTAGGAGAAATGGGACTCAAAATTCTCTTTCGAGGTCTCTAGCGTCTCCTTGAATTTTCGCTTAGCATAGCTGCAGATCCCCTCGATTGCTTCCGTGTGGACGCGGAGGGGCTCACCATTGTGTGTAATCATGTGAGCGAAATTTTGTCTGCGGTCCATCTGCAACAATGCATTTAATGTTTATTACTTTTCATGACAGGCTTGGGAACATCGCAACTGAGTGCGTCAAGCTACACATCAAGTGAGAACATCCTACGGTAACGTAAGGAAATTACTTTCGTGAAAGCTCACTGGTGAACGTAAGCAATGCTGATCTCTTGAAAGTGCCAGATAGCACAAGAGCGGGTCTGCAAGCGTTGATTTCTCGATGGGTCCAGCCAGGCACTGTCGTGATATCGGATATATGGGCCGCGTATAACGTATTTTCAGCGCTTGAGTTTGCCCATTATACAGTGAGTTCTTTTCATTGCCTTTGATTATGCTCACCGTTAAGATCTAGTGTCAAACGGTAGCATCGACAGCGGCTCCCACGAGGAAACTGCTAAAGGTGTCCAATAGAACCTACTCTTTACTCGAAGCTTTCGAGCCTCTACGACTCGGCGTTGAAACATTGCAGAGAACGCTGGTCTATCCAACAGTTGCACTTCACATGTGTCAATTGAACTGAAAATTTGCATGGATGTGTTATTTGAGGTGCTGAGTTGAATGGAAGCAAAAAACCCACGTGTTTCTGCGAGGTTTCGAGGCAAAGAAATCGCGTATTTCTTTATGAGTTTCAACAGTTGTCACTATTGGCATGCAGGGTGGGGAATACGGTAGTGTGCACGCTGCGTCCGGGGTTGTACAGAGGTGCAGTTACTTTAGGTTTTCTAAGCGTCATTCCGCCTCGATCGTTTAATCCTCAACTTGCCTACCTTCGTTGCTGCTTAACAGTGTCGACGTTCAGCAACTTTTTGCAATATGTTTTATTCGTTGACGCATCAGCAAAAAGCGACATGGGTGCCTTAGCCGCCTTTGTTGTGGTTTTTGGTTCGTTTTTTCGTTACATGGCGTTTTACTCGTGCTTAAAAGCACATTGGCGTCTAAATTATGTTAGTCTGAAATGGTGGACAATGGCAGGGTTGAGGATTTTCCCTCGCAGCGTGAGAATCATCTTGAGACTAATCAACGAGGAGGTCGGTGCAGATTACTTGAGGAAAGAAGAGCGCAGGTGGACAAACCCTCTTCGGATCAGGCCACTTTGCTTATTAAGCGCGTTTACAAATATCATTTACTAAAGGTCTCGAGCACTTCCGAGTGCAGCAGAGAAGGTTAAGAACATGAATAAGGAAACGTCAGTGGCTGGAAAAAACCGCATCATCAACCATTGTCTTTTATTCTAATTTGCTGTTTTGTTACTGTTGATGGTGTGGCAGGCCTTTACTGCTTGTAACTTATACTCCACATTAATCATGGCTTTTAACCCTGTTTACTGCTTTCTTTGATAAAACAGAGGTCTTGTTGGTTTCTTCTTTTATCTTGTACATATGATGCGCAGTTCCGTTGCGTTCACGATAGTTTAGTGAAATGAGGAGTCAGGTAGCACGCGTATTGTACCAGCTCATCTGGCAGATCCCACCATCCGTGATAGCCTTATTTCGTCATCTGCGCCCCATTTTCAGGCGGGTGGCACTTTCGCGAAACGGAAAACAGCATAATGAAGCGGGGTTTTGCTGCATTTGACCTGCACTCTAGCAATGAATTCACTCAATAAAGCTGTTTTCACGGAATGTGGCTGCGCAAATGCTTTATCCTTGGCAATGTCGAGAAGCGCATCTCCTACAGATGAGGCCAGAGGTCGATTGCGAGGAGGTATTTCTCCAGTTCAACAGCCCAGTTTGTCAACTTCGGGTTTCTGCAGGGTTCAGGACAACAATGAAGGCGAACAACCGGGAGTGTTTGATTCTGGTGCTCAAGGACTTAAGATGCCTTCAGAAAACATTATTGGTGCTTTTAGTTTCATTGTTCGTTTACTTTCTGTTTTGCTTCTTCGCTCGTCTTATTCCCTTCCAAGATCTCCATGTCAAGTAGAGAAAATTTAAGACGAGGGTGTCTAGGACTTTTCTAGATGTGGGTTCAGCTTCAGCAATATGAGTAAAGAAACTCTTCAGCTCAGAATAAAAAGCGTCCCAATCTTGGTTGTAGTATCGGAAAAACTCAAAACTCACGAAACCAACCTCATTTCATGGCAGGGTCGAAAACCCTTACATGGCTCCATCCAACAGAAGTATCCGATTTAGCGTCGCTGCACGCAAAAATCCTCTGATATGGAGTTTAATTTCCATGTGAGCTCATCTAGTTACCTCTTTCATTCGTTCTGAGCAAGGCAGCCGCACTGCACAGGCCTCCGTAAACGGCCGTGCAGCCTTTATCGGTCCAAGGACAGTCTGTGGTTACGCGGCATAATCATGCTCGGCTTGCTCCGAAACGGGCGGTGGCGATGGGTGGATGTCAAAGAAATGCATATTGCCAGTCAGGAGCTGCACCGAGGCCATAATTATTGTCGCTGAGCTTCTATCCTTAATGTAGTTGCTCGGACAAATCCAATTTTTGATTTAAACTTTTTTCTGGCCATTTTTCACAGTAGAATATTCCAATGAAGAAGGCAAGAAATGTCCTCATTAGTCTGTTCTCGGAAACGAGTTTGTATAAGACAAATATAGACAGCACAGCAATGAGTCCAAAGAAGGCTGACATAGTTTGCGTCCCACTAAACTGATGAATAAACGAACCAGTCAAAGCAGCATTCGCCGTCAGAATCCTTCCAGTATGAGATCAATTTCAGTGGCCTCTAATTCATCTAAGTTTGGCCCCGGTTCCGTGCTCACGAGCCTCAGCCTCAGGTCCACAAGCTTCCGAAGAACTGAAATTCCAGACAAAAGCTCAGAAGTTAGGAGGCCAGAATTGCAGACGGACGTTCATGCGCCCTTCGTTGCCGTAGTTCGCCTTGATGATATTGCAGATCAATCCTTCATTGAACAGGATGGAAACAATGCTGAAAAATCTTTGCCAGAACCGCATTGGTGAGCGAAGCGTCTCAAAAACAACCAGTCGACACCGAGAAGGCCTTTACTTTTGACTTTTTCTATGTTTTCACATGAGGAGGTATAGATTTTTTTGCTCACTTTACTCGCGCTGCGTTCTCCGCGGGCAGTCAAAGCATGTGTCGTGTTCGAAGAGACTGAACTTCTCGTATTCGAACTAAGTGTTGCTTCCGAAAGATTATTTTTTTCAAACCGGAAGCTATTACTGTCAGTACCTTTTCGTCTAATTTTTTTATGTCTCCTAAACAAGAAACAATAATCTGTTGTCTAAAATGCCCTGCAATTCGGTCGCTCCATCATGTAAATAATATGCTTAACAACATTTCAGCGAATGCGTCGACATAATAACTATCGAGTTTTTGTTTCACTAACCCGGAGCCGTCGATTTTCAGACGTAACTGCATTGCTCCAACATGAGAGGAGAAATCCACCTTAAGTAATCGGTGAGTCGTTTTATGCGAAAACTTTCTCGGAATGTGGGAAAAATACGCTTGGGATATCGGAAAAGAACCCATGGAACGACTGGTGAGGCAGGTAGCCTTCGTTTGCGAGTAGGTGACGTGAGGGAGGGTAGGGCGAACGGAAAATGGAGGAGATGGCGAAGGATCTTTAACAGACTTGTGATGTGACCCAAAAAAACGTGGAAGCCGCAGGTTAAGCTAAAGGTTGATTAAACAAAGCGCGGTTAGGCTGGAAATAGCAGAAAAGCGCGTAACTCAATGTTATGCATCGAGCGGCTTGCACGAACATTCCTGAGAAAAGCGCCACTATTGGACAATGGAGCTGGATTGTCTGCAAACAGTAGCAGTTCTCCGCGATCTACTACATTCATCTGCCGTCAGTTTTTTATTCACTTGTTTGTTTACGTAATATCTATCGCGCAATTTGATGAACAGCAAAAGAAAACGAAACTGAATGAGGGAATGGCAAAGTGGAACAGTGCTGAAAAATCAAACTGTAGTAAAACAAGGCTAAACCACTCATTATTTATCCCGAATTCGGCTGCTCCCTGCATTGGATCGATTTTAGGACTTTATTTTTCTTCTAATTTTGGTTTTTGAAAATCCTCTTCCGACGCAGTCTTATTGGAGAATACGGTTAGTCAGTGAAGTAGCCGTTCCAGCAAAAACGCAGAAGCCACATTAAAGCAACAGAGAATATGTGCAACTTATAATTTTATGGGCGGTATCAATGAATTAGTGCATAAGATCGGCAGGCATATAAGGGTAAGCAATTTTCAGCGGAACGGTTTTCGTTTTCTGCAGTGGACTTCTCGGCAGCTAATCGTTTCATCAATCCTACAGCTGCCCAGCTCCTGCACGTTTAAATAACCCCTCCCAAATCTCAAATGTAAAAGCTTCGAAATTCATTGGCTTTTTGTGCTGCATTCAAAGGGCAGTTGTAAACTAATGATTGAGCCCTTGAAAGGCATTTAACCCGTTGAGTTCTTTTCTCTTGTTTCAACGCCGACTCTCGCCGTTCCGACTGAGCTCGCCGAGCATTGATTTGCGTATGTAATGATTTCGAAAGTCGACAAACGCCTTCATCCAGACCATATTCTTTCCATTTTCATTCTGATCCACATTGCATCCTTACGTTATGTTGTACGTGGAGAGAGAGTGCATATTTTAACCCTCTTTTGCACGTTGACCATTTCTCACACTGTGCTACGTCAGAGGAAAACGATTACTTGAAAATGCAAATGTATAGGCAGTTAAACCCACTGAGAAACGCAAGCAAGCTGCATGTTGAGATAGTTGAAATAATTCTGTTCTTAATGAATGGTTTTCAGCACCCAAGTCATCCACCAATGGGGACGCCATTACCTTGTCGGACAACTGAATGCAGTGTTGAGGCGATAAAGTCGTCGAAGCAAGAGGCAGTTAACGAAGGATTTGCTGAAATCGTGAAGGTGTGTGAATTGTAACGTCTGTTAACATCGTGCGACTAAAGGACTGCATCAAACGAGGATTATTCGAGTAGTTGGGAAAGTGGCTACGTTACTACTTGAATGGGACTCTTTTAATTCAATCGCGAATCTTGCCCAGAAGGGAAAGACTACATCAGCTATGCTTAATCCTGGCATACTTCGGAAAATGATCTAGTGGTTTTTTTCTTTAGCACATTTATAATTCAAGTGAATGTTTAATCGGTCAAGCAAAAGTCCACGGCATTAGGGTTTCTAGGTATTAGGTGAGAGGCATGTGACACGTGCAAGTATTCGGCAGCAATCTCCACAGGAGTTATCATTTTAGCGCACTGTAGTCACTACTAGACATCCGCTATCGTGAGCTGTCTAAAAATGTAAAATGGAGCATTTTATAGCTGACGGGAGAAGCGAAGCAGATGAACAGCCCATGCGTCTACAGGTCGGTGAATATTTAGTTTCGAATCTAAGCAGTTGTTCCAACGATTACCTTTCCCCCATCCAGGGAGATCAATCGTGCTCCGAGAAAAAATAAACACAGGGAAGAATCGCAAAAGTTCAACGATTTTGGGAGAAAAATCGGTCAGTAGCTGCAATTTCCCGAGGTTTGTTCGAGCCTAGGCTGTCGATAACAACAGACGTTCGTGTGCGGGTAATCGAAATGAGACCATCGCTAGCAGCTCCAGAGTGCAGTTTTCAGATTCATTACATGAAAATGGCCCCTTGAAGCTTTCTAGTCGCACAATGAAATTTAAAATCATGATTCGCAAACTGCGGTCGGAAGCGGCTAGCTGTGCACCTGAGGCTAAAATAAGGGAGCCAAAAGTGCTAGAAAATTACGGGCTCAGCCGCAATAGACTTAAGGCACAAACAAACCAATGTGCAGGAGACTGATCAAGGCAGAACCATAACATATACCATATAGTGGCCGTCAACATTACAGACTCATCATTCGAGTTGGTACAGCCGCTCATACGGTCCCGGAAGCTGTGATATACATAGACAAGTTAGTATTGTCTGGATGAGACTTCTTCTTAGAAAGCACACCCTTCTATTTGTTATGCAGGCTTTTACGTAACTTCAGGTCCGTGGACTAATACGTGCGGCATTACGATCCAATCAGCCTGCAACAATCGTTCTTAATAGTACTGCTGTACCCGATGAAGTGCAGCTGAAATCAGTGGTGGTTAACGGGAATGAGATTAATCGGAGAACTCACGATATTGCCGAGCAATGAGACCCAAGTTGTTTGCAAAACACTGCCATCCGAAACATACCTAACTGGCTGAGAGCACTGTCAATCGTTCCACTGGCTAAGCGAATAGCATAAAGAGAATGTGTGTATCGGATCGCGAGATGCATCATAGCGGCTGATTGCAGCCAGCGTCTAGCAAAAAAAGGGCAAACCGCCTCAGCGACGCCTATGACGAGCGGAAGCGATGATACACCCAGCGGAAACTGGGAGACGGAAACTAAACGTTTCAGTGGAAGAAAGGTGACATCGCATGCATCAGAGGAAATGAGAGGTGGAGCTAGGCAGATCAGTGGAATCTGCCCTAGCAAAAGCTCGCCATTCGGACAGTATTAGCAACCAGCGACAAGCCCCTGGTTTGGAGCTCAGGAGAGCTCCCTTTAAAGCGTCTTCCTCCAAGTGATCCTCACCAACGTATATAATCATCTGTTATTCATAACATCTGAACTACTGTCAAGTCTTGTATTCTATTTGTTTAACACTGTTCTGCTGCGAGCTGGGCTGCATCGTCACATCGAATTACTGAACGTAAGTCGCCATCCTTTAAACAAGTTTTCATTTTTCTTCGTTCATTACGGTATGCACTGTTTTCATTCAAATGGAACAAGGAAGGAAACAGAAGGCAGAAGTTGATGTATAGAACGAGGAAACCAAGTTCTTTCCGTTCAAGGAAAAAAAGTTCATTTCAGATGCGTCTAAAAAACGAACGATGTAATTCCATTAGTCTTGGAAACGAGTTCACACATTTCTCTAATTTCTAAAGATGATAGCTTTAAGAGTGAGGAATTTGGAACGAACTGGAAACAACTAATACATGAAATAAAGGTGTGCGCGGATAATACATTTGAGGATATTTACTTCGGTGCTATCGCAGGCAGTTGCGTGTGGCGATAAACAGCCAACCCAAAACACTCGACATCGCAGTACCGAAAACCCCTCTCGATGAACTGCTGATCCATCCTGAACTCATCGAAACAAACGAATGAAGCACGGCCACAAAAATTGCTCTGTTGACACGAATCTATGCAAACTTTGGAAACTTTACATGCAAAGTTTGCATGCAAAGTCCCCAAAACTTCCACAGATCGTAAAGTGGATCGAAATAAATGAGTGATATGCACATGGCTTGATAGGTTGGAGAAAAAGTGAATGAAGGGAACAATAAATGAGGATTTTTACGTATTCACAGCGTCTTATTTCCATCATTGTGTCGTTGGAAGTTTTCGAAAAAACTCACAGGACAACGCTGACTCACTAAGATGTCGCCATCTGCAACCTAACCTCGTCCTGTGGTTTATGAGCGCAGGAGAATTGCGCGCCGCCTTCTTCGATTCTACGCTTGAATTCGTTATGTCTAGGAATTGCTGTGTCACGGCCCACGTCACCAACGTAAAAATTTGACAACAAATAAATTCTGCGTTAAGGTCGTCTGTGTTTGGAACGCAGAGCTGCCGTAGTTATTGAAGCGCAGAATGTCGGCATCTTGAAATTTCTCTAGCGAGTTAAGATGGAGAAAGCACAATGCACACGTGTAAGTTGAGACTACGCCGTTTTGCTGGATACTGTGGTTTGTGCCGATGCCGTTTGGGAGCTATTTCTATGCTGCTCAACAGCTGTCTCTTCTCGAAGTGTTTCAGTAATCGAAGAAAGAGTGCTCCTACCAATAGTCAGTAGAATCAGCTAGAGGTTTCTTAGAGGTGGATAGAAGTTCATAAAATGGATGAATTGAGATACACGAAGGAGACGAAGCAGCAGCGAGGAAGTGGAGTTCAGCCCCAAAACAGACGGACGTGATGCGAAAGTCGCTATCACCAAACAAATGAGTCACTTTTGACCTCAGTGATGCTGTTAGCTCGCACCTCTCCTCATAAGAATCCTTCCTTCCCGCTTGCCTGAAATTCCATCATTTCCAGCTATTGTGGCTTCTTAGATGCGAACGTTTCATATTTGCGGCTGTAGCAGTGTGCAAATGAAACAATTACGGGTTCATTTTTCTTGCACGGTCTTGACGCTGATAATTGGAGAGGAGGAATGTCTCCGCATTTTTAACCACGCGGCAGTACTAATGTTTGAATGTACTTTTCTTTCATATTTCTACGGAAGAACGTTCTTGTGAATATGCATGCTCAAAATTGGGAAGAATCGCCCATAAGAAATTTCTTGCCTTCGGAATTTGATCGGATTAGAAAGATTTTATGTTTAAAAAGTCAGTGATATTTGAGGTTTGTGAAGGTTCTGCAGAAACAGCGAACGAAGTGAGCTATAACCCTGTTCCTCGAAAGCAAGGATTCAGGAGCTAACGGAATTCACTCGCCTCTTCTTGTTCCTTACCACACGCCTCCAAAGACCGGATATTCCTGAAGAAATGCATCTCTTAAGTGAGGCTGTGACAGGAAGTGATTGTTTACGTTGTTCGGGCACTATATACAGACGCGGTTTCTATAAAAAAGGATGTATGGATGCGTCAGGACAGGAAAAAAAGATGTTTTAGGCCACTTTCTTGGAACAGTTCATCCAATCCTGAAGTCAAAACTATACGATAAGTGCGCAGGCATTTTGTAATACAGATCTGCATCTAGGGTCTATACTTTACTTAAATAATCAGTGGACCTGTTCCAGGAAAAGTTTTTAAAAGCTTCAGTTGCCAGAACGGGGTAATCCATGCGTTTCCATCATTTATCGTCGACGTAGCGTCATGCATTTTGCTGTTTGATCGACATGTATGTCACTTTTTAATTCGAAGCCTATATAAGGGGAACCCCAACCGTTCTGAGTTAGCCTTTTCTTTCCCTCTACGAATGTTCTACATTCGGTCCTTTTATTGTTCTCTCTTGCTAGTCTTTTGCTGCAGTGACTATCAATAAATGCCTTCGACTATCTTCGTATCTTCTCGTCTTCCACTCCGTTTCCTCTCAGCGTTATTTGGCTAGAGATGCAATACAGTTAGAGCTGCGGATGGCAACTCAAAGCTGGCAATGTTGGCAATCATAAATTTAATGCAGTTAGAGATGAAAGAGTAAGATAATGAATCGTTTTTAGTTGATGTATACATTTCATCGGTTCTTCACTTATGAAAAAAGTGAAAGAGGGAGAAATGAGGAGGACAAAAGGACGAAGATGGAGTCGCCTCTGTTTTTATGAGGATGCGGAATCATTTCGTAGGGCTCGGTGTACTGAACAAAGTAAAATGGAACTATATCAAACGAATTTTACTTACGTTCAGCAACTAGATGTGCTGATGCGGCCGTGCTCACGGCAAGTGAATATTGTACAGAGGGAATACGA
Source organism: Parascaris univalens (assembly GCA_037576465.1). NCBI lineage: Eukaryota > Metazoa > Nematoda > Chromadorea > Rhabditida > Ascarididae > Parascaris > Parascaris univalens. Next base: position 61,683 of record JBBHLZ010000008.1, read on the forward strand.
CGTTGACAGCAATTCAATATATGAATAACAGATAACTACACGTAGTGGAGGATCACTTGGAGGGCGCTCAATAGGGAGCTCTCCTGAGCTTCATACGAAGGGCCTGTCTCTCGTCCTTACCGCTGTCCGACCTATCCGACCTTTTTCTCCAACCTATCAAGTCATGTGCATATCACTCATTTATTTCGATCCACTTTAGAATCTGTGGAAGTTTTGGGGACTTTGCATGCAAACTTTGCATGTAAAGTTCCCAAAGTTTGCATAGATTCGTGTCAACAGAGCAATTTTTGTGGCCGTGCTTCATTCGTTTGTTTCGATGAGTTCAGGAGCAGCAATTCATCGAGAGGTGTTTTCGGCATTGCTAGCAATTGTATGAGCTATGAGAGCTACTGTTATTCTAAGGGGTAAGATGATAGTAATACTTACTCAGAAGACCTTTACAGGATTGAAGGGTGGTTTGTTGATCATGTAGAATCACAGCTGCGGTTTGATTGGAAACGATCGAATTAAAGACAGCGGGGAGGGTTTACACACCACTTGGGTCCACAAAAGAGGGAAGGTGGAATAGCGCGTGCTATGACCGCAAAAAGTTGCTCCCAAATCTTCTTCCATTGGTCTGTTTTTGTTCCAACCCTTCTTTTATGGATCGTCGGCAAAAAAATGCATTGACAGCAATTTTCGAACAGATCCTGCTCAGCCCCACCAACTACTCGTTTGATATCGCGCGCATGCAAACACAGCGCGGCATGGCGAGAAATCCTATTTCTTGCCAGTTTGGTCTTTACTGTTGCGATGTTTTTTGGTGCTTCGAGAACCGAATGTTGCGCCACTGCCTATTTTCAAGAACGCGATGTGCTTGAAAAACATTATGCTAGAAATTCCTGTGTTTCTATGAATTTGGCATCGATGGCCATTAGCAGTAGGTGATCATGCGAAAACCGACGATAAAGAAGCCGGCACAGAAAAGGTAGACATGAGGTGATTACACTTATTCGAAACGAGGGAGATGAAAAAAGGAGACAACGCTGAAAAATCACCTCCAGTGGTGGTAAATTTGCTTTGTTATTGAGATTGAAAAACGGGAACGTAATGCTTTCTAGTTTGAACGAAAGTTGACACCAAATTCGTGAATGCCATGGTAACTTAGCGACGCCAGCGCAAACAACAGCCAACAACTTAGAAAATCAGACAACGCATCATTGCGTTATCTTTTCTGTGCGTTATCTTGCACACAACCTGCATATCGGGCTGCGATCCATGACTGAGGAAACGGGTATCGTCATTCTTATGGACGCGCACCGTATTGTATACGAAGAAATAAGCACCGCATAAAACACTTTCTCGTGTGGCATTCCCTGCAGGTTGAGTGCAGGACGTTACAGCTGCCGCCAGTTTTCACTTGTTTAACAAACTTGCAGAAATGCTACAATCCACTCCAGCGAAAAACTGACCGTCCATGCTTCGAACTTCAAGAATAGCTCTGCGTGTCAGGTCACATTAAAATCTGCCTGGCAGTGTACGTAATTTCTCTTGCATCATTCATGTTTGATTAGGCTGTTGAAGAAGCAATTATTCATCATGCCGTGTATGAGTAAAAATTGGAGCCAAGCTATATGGAGTTTAGAATATCATTTAACATAATTTGATCCAAAAGCACGTATTTGATGGGCATCTCGAAAACGTGGAAAAGAGTTAACACAGCTGAGATGAAAGCACAGTTTCAGAACAAAGAAGATATGACCAAGGCAAGAAAAGTCAAAAAATCGAGCTGATAGTGGTACGGAAATGTTTTGCAGTGCCTTTGAGAAGAAGGGAGGCATGTGACGTGATTCGAATGAAACCTCATGACTTGTTTATTAGCAACATTGAGAACTGAGCCAACGGTAGCACAGACAAAGCTTGAGCAGTTACCATACGGTATGAGTAAATCAGGGCAGCCTTCCTTTCGAGAAACGTCCTAAGAAACGTTCTGCAAATAACTATCCCTTCCATCCTATTTTGCGGTGAGTGCCATCCACCGCGTCTCCAGCTGAGGTAGATGTCGCAACAAAGCTTCTACCACATATAGTGTCATCCTTTAGGTTTCTAGTAATGAAACCAGATACGCTAAAAACACTGGTTTAATGCCGCCAGTCCACCTGGCTTATGCATCTCGCGTCACAGAAAATACTTTTCACAGCGAATTAATGAAAGCATGGTGATTGGCATTAACTCTGACGCACACACTTCGACATAACAATGCATGGAGTCGAAAAGACGAAGGTATAGATCACAATAATCGAATTAAAGACTGATTCCACCCATCAGAACTGCACATTGCAAATGTTTGCTTCCCATCCATGGAGGGTATACAACGGAGGTCGGAACATTGAACGATCGTTGTGTGAAAGGCTAGATTCTTTGCCAGTGGAACATGCCCTACAACTTATTGCCTTCAGTCAAAACTTGTTGGATAGTTCTGATCCCAAGAGTAGGATCTTGCATGAACTTTGAAAATGCGCTATTTCTAAGAAAGCTGTGTCAGGTGGGATGCTGATCGGATCCATTGCGATGTTTCGACGCCAAATTCTAAGGCAGTGGCTACTTATAACCGCGCAACGTGCCCTATAAAATTTAGAAATCATGTCGAGCCGTTCCTTAGGATCGCAGGTAAAAAGCATCAGTTGTCTGAGCAGGAACCACTGCTATTTTGGAAAGCGACTGTTGCCTATAAAAGGCGGAACGACATAAAGAGATATCTGAGGTAAGGTTTCCGTTCCCTCCGCTTATTTTGGGTATAACTGCCTGCGAGCAGTCTTGCATTTTTTCCAGTAAACCGTCGTCCTGCTGCTTTCAGCTTATGAGAAGTTTCGAATACCATCTGCGTTTCTGTGAAAAGACAGTGACATATTAGATATTCATTCAGCCTGAGTCCTCGTATTTTAAATGATCATCGCAGTTTCTAGGTCATACGTATCTTCGATATGTACGTGGTTTGCTGTGTTTTTATTTATTTGCTGCGGACTTTCCTTGCGCCTAGTATTGTCCTCAGCTCCATCTAACTTCATCCATAACCTGAATTTTCGTTGAATTTTCGTTACGATCGCTCAAAATTCTTTACCGCCCTGAAGCAATTATCTAACAAAATTCCTACATTATTCATAAGCAACAGAATCGTCCCAAAATGCGAGAACCAAATGAGATCCAACCTACTTTTCCATCTTGTTTTTGCCTCTATTGCTTTATAAATTGTAGTCTTCAATGATTCCCTTTTTAGATCGGATGTGTCCTATCTGCAAGCACGTGGTTGTTCCCTTAAGGCTCCATGGAGGTTACCTTGAAGATGGGAGGCAATATTCTGCTCTGGGAGTGCCGAATATGGCATGTGAGAACGCTGTTTGTTTACAGAAATTTCTATGGTCCCTCCTGCGCAGTAACCACCACACAAATTCAAATCCCCGTTTTCAGTTCAACTAGTCCGCTATTTTCACAGCAGCAAACACTGGTTCAAACGATCACATACTTCAGCAAAATCTGATTGCAGCATGAAAGCAATTTTTGCGAATCCATACATGCCTGGATTTGTTTATCTCTTTTGGTTAACACCGTGTTTGTAAATGACGCTTGTCATTAGTGTGCCTGAATTGAAAGAGTTTGGATTCAACGACAGTGCTTATTTGCTCATGCACCCATTTTTCTTTCTCTTATGCTCGTGCTAGACACGACAGTGACTGACATGTACTTCAGGGGCGCAGCAGTACTCCTGTTTTTCTTAGATATTGCTTTGGCCTTCTCAAGCTTCCAAGATGGGGTTGACTGGATTGTGCTAAAAATGCGGTTGAAAAGATGAAAGTAGGACAAATGAAGAGTAAAGGGGGTTTTACAAGTGGGCAAGATCAGCGAAAGACAACTGACGCCTTCACTGGGAATGAAAAGATAGCACCTAATAGGTGATTCCTGATTCCTCCCCACTGCTTCTACGACATTCGATGTGAGAAAGTCTAAGAAACGTCCCAGAATTTTCCATACCCAATTAGGCAAAGCTCATTCAGCAGTAAACTCTCATGAACAGATTCCATATCAAAGGTGGGAAGGATGCTTGAATATTCAAATCGGAACAAAAGTTGGGTGAAGTGACTTCGTGCGAAAAAAGGTCTCCCCTTTCAATTGACCGATGATGAGCATTCGTTAAATCTCGAATTTGATTATCTGCATTTTCTCGGAAACAGCTATGCAATCTTAACAAGGTACTTAAGCCTACAGAGGACAACCCTACCAATATATCGAACGCTTCAATGCCCAGACTGCATTCCGCTCAATGGACAGTAATGCGGTTACCAACAGATCACTACTGTAAATTACTCCTTAAAATCTCCGGCGAGCATCAGGATGACCATTCAATTGGAATTTAGCAAAAAATGGAAAGGATAAGCATGAGTGAAGGCCGCAATGGAACAGTGACTTAGATGTACTACATGCAGCGAAATTTAGAGCGATTAGATATCGAGCATGCTAAGCTCGAATTAAGCAGAAATTTCAGCTCTTTAACCGCTCTTCCAGTAGTTTCCACGGATGGTCCGAACGTAGCAAGAATCGATAGCCTGTTTTTTTCCAAAGCAGCGAATTCGGCGGAGAAGCAGCAAGCTCAAAAAATACAGTTTCGAAAAAAAAAACAGCGTTTTATTGAGTGGCAATCGAGAGGAGAAAAGACCGTGACGGAGACCGAACTTGAGTCCGGGAATTCCATAAAACTCGAACTCTACATCTTCAGGCTACTTGGCTTTTGAATTTTGCTCTTCGCTTCGACCCCAAGTACTCTTCTGCAGTAGTTTTGCTCCGTTCAAAGTGACATCCGTCCACCAAATAGAAAGCATGTCGAACTGATCCGTTTGCTTCGCTCTGCTTTTTTCCACTTTTTATCCTCATAGTTTCGCTGAACAACAATTATAGAAAGCCGCGTACAGAAAAATTTTGCTCAAATAAGGTATCTGCAGGTGTCGAGTTACTTAACTGAATGGAAGTTTTGCGATCGGATTTCTTTAGTCTCTCAGCTTCGCGTCCTCTCCTTATCGCTGCTCTTCTCTGCAGTATCGAGAACTATAGCATATCTTTATTTTGCTTTAAAGAAGTATATGGTTGCGCATCTTATTACACAAATAAACGCGAAAAAAGGAGGTACTTAGACGAAAATCAGTGACTTCACACAGCATACATAATTGCATCGGCCATATCGTGCACTTGTCAAATAGATTAAATGACCCTTGATGCAGTGGCTACTGTATATAAATAAATGGTTCTTGATACTGCAGAGAAGAACAGGGATAAGGAGAGGACGGGAAGCTGAGGGACTAAGGAAATCCGATCGCAAAACTTTCATTCAGTTAAGTAACTCGACACCTCCAGATACCTTATTTGAGCAAAATGTTTCTGTACGCGGCTTTCTGTAATTGTTGTTCAGCGAAACGATGAAGATAAAAAGTGGAAAAAAGCAGAGCGAAGGCGAAAATCCCACCTTGAAGCGTAAGCCAACATTGTGGAAAAATTTTCGCTCCACCTAAACCACTAGTTTTCAATACATTTCAGGGACTCTGTAATGTTCAGTGAAATGCATGCCTACACCATTCCTAAGTAACAGTGCAGTGCACGAAAGTATGCCGTATAAAAAAATTCCTCTTGCTACCATAACATTCCTAACGAGCTGATGGGCTTTACATGGCTACGTGAACGAAACTAAAACCTGTTGAGGAGTGATGAAAGCGAGAGTGATAGGGTTAGAAAAATGGAACTTCGATGGTGTGAATTAGATTACTCAAATGTGACTGTCCCATACTAAAGCGAAACTCTTTATGGGCAGATATAGAGGAAAAAAGCACTTGTTGAGATATGGTCTTTTCTTCGCTTACCGAGGCATTGACAGTGCGAAGTTGCGATCTTGGTTACTGGCTGTCATCGAGTTCACAGAACGTGAACAGGTTCGACAGGGAGCAGGTAGTGGGACAAGTAGCCCAAAGGTGCTACTAGGAAATCAAGGCAATGAAAAACCATTTGGGCAAGTTTTCGGCATCAATCCTCTCCTCTCCTTCGGGCTCCATTGTGCTTGGAGCATCATAGCCTGTCCCAGAGGCTTGTAGTTATGAAATTTCTTCTTGAATAGTGATTTGTTGCAGGTTTGGTGGCTGAAATTGCGTTCACCGCGCTCTTTCCTTATGTTGCAGGGCAGCGCATCACATCTCAAGAGGTAACCTTTATAGTGGTCACTACTCTGTATCTCGTGCATGTGCGAGACGTTCCTGGACGATGCTCAAATGATGCATTTTATTTAACGCTCATTGCCAACACTATATAGAGAGAGATGCGGATCACGGGTTTTCCGGTTGCATGGCAAGGGACGCACAACTAAACTGATAGTCTTTGCGTCATCTTTTCATTTTCGTCGCTTTTACGACTAACAGCTGTTTGAAAATTCTTGAGAATACCACTTACCACCTTCATCATTATAACTCATCATTATTGGGGCTTGCCAACAGCACGACAACTTTCCAGGAAGTGCATATGCAAACCTCACCAACAATGTCCGGAAAATCAATGGAACACAAGAGGTCTACTTTTTGAAAGACGGCTCGCAAAGAGCTAATAAGAATATAAGTGTTCAGTCGGCATAGAATAAATGAGAAAGAACAAACAGGGGTAGGAGAATTGAAAGCTGACAAGCGTGTTAGAAATAAAGGTGAACTATCAGTGATTAGTGCGCCTACCGATGATTTTACAGCAGTGAAATACCGGTAATGGAGAGACGAACGAAGGTAATATTTTGATTATTTGTTCGCCGTGGTTCTAAAGCGTGAATTGATCATAACGACAGAAGAGAAATTTAGAGTTTTCAGCAACACCCACCGGGCAACAACCACGAGGAAATAAACTGCAAAGTGCCTGGAACAAATGGCACATGCAGGCATGGCTTGAACCTTATGCACCCAAGTTGGAAGGTAGATCTCATTGGAGCAGGATGCGGTTTCCTGCACAGTGATGCTTTGAACTAAGCCAACATAGGTTGGAGATGTATCAGAGGACATTTTGAGGATATATAAACCGCTGAAAAGGCGCAACTTAGATGTTTATGCAAACGTGTTTTACAAATTTTTATGAAACGATTTGTCCATGGATTTGAAGGAGCGTGTGAACTAACGGTGATGCTCTGTAATGCACTTGCAATGCGCTTTATACGCGAAACTTAGGAGCGAACGAAGGAAGTGTGGTGAAGATAAGCAGCAGGATATCGATAGAGGCATCTTTATCATCGTTATCTTCAAACCTTTCTTTTTGCTCTCACTTGGTCCTAATATCAAGCAGCACTGGATGAAAATATAAGCAATACGTCTGACAGACGGCTTAAAGCATTCGTAATACTGCTGCCACTCCTAGCAATGCTATACTTTCGGGAACTATGATGGACGCAGGCAATACATAGCAGCATTAGTGATATGTAATTTGTAGGGGAAGTTAATCACGAAGAATAACTTTATTCACGTGCTATATGGATATACTAACTCAGTTTTTCAGTCCGTGCAATGGAAAGTGTTGTGTGTACGCTCTTGGATATACAGAGTTGCCTTATGAAAAAGATATCTTCTATAACGACAAAACGCGAAGTTACGCATGTGACGTGGACATGGTCACTGTTACGACCTGTTGGCAAGATGAACTACTGAAAATGAAATAGAGCAGAGGAAGGATGTTGTTTATACCTTGAGGACGATTTTTGCATGTGCTGTCTTTACTGACGACCATATGCTATTACTGGTTGCATGTATATTTAATCTCAATAAGGTGTTTCCCTATGGCGCCTGTTCCATTGCTTATGATAGTGAGTTGGTTATAGGACTGAAGATACCGTAAAGATTTTCATCGAAATGGCGAATCAGTTGGAAATTTGGAATACAGTTGGTGGTTCTTAGCAATACAAAAAGTGAGCTCGCCACAATGTTTATGCAGTTGAAGGAGCGCAGAGAAATATGAATGTGCCCAGAGTTGGTGCCAGACAGTAGCTCGTGCGCCTGGATGAGGGATGGACCGTTGTTTTGTGATGATATTTTACGAACAGCTGTTTACCTTCTTTATTGTTCCGGTGCAGAGCACAGCAGATCATGGCAACTCTGGAATTGTAAGCAAAGCATCACGAGATTCTCGGAAGGTATACCGTTATATCACTTTTTCGTGCAATTGCATCTGGAACGCGCGCTAACTTCTAGTGAACCCAGAATTTGCGCCCGTTATTGGGCCTCTATTTTGTGGTGTTTGAGCATTCTATCTCAGAGTATCTTCATTCGTGTTCATGTGGACTGAACGATGCATATTTTCAAGAATGCGGAGCTGAATCGGGCACTTCGGATCTCCACTAACATTAACAGACTTGTAGATTTGTTGTTTACCTAGCTACCGATTTTCGTGTAATCTGCAATAAATTTCATAATTGTGCACATTTTTGCTGTGAAATAGCTCTTTTCTAGTTTCGATTTTTCGTTGTTATCCCTTTTGTCCAGTTAACATAATTTGGAATGTTCAGATGTGTAAATTTAATGGTTTTTTGAAATTTTTCCGGGTTTCCGGTTAAGACTGTTGGGCGCTTCGCAGTGACAACTTCCAAACATACATGCATTTTCGGTCACTATGCACCTTCCGTTGGAGAAGGCAGTAGTTGCTTAGCTGCGTCATTCTGTGAATCAAAAAGTCGTAGCGGCTATTTGATTTGTACGATCTGTAAAATCAGATCATAAAAACCTGCAAATGTATGAAAAGCAAACGAAAGTGACTAAACTGCGGAAATTGTGGCAAATGACATTTTTCCACCGACTTTTTATTTCCTAGCGTAATTTCTCACTGGCAACGCTGTAGGTGTTGTGAACAAAAGGAGCATGTCAAAGACGAAAAGACAACAACAGGATCGCTGGTTGATTAGAAAAAAAGAATAGCAGAATTAAGAGTAGTGGTTGCTTCGAATGAAGCTTTAAAACAGTATAGTCCTATTACAGCATTAAAATTGACTAAGCAAATAGTAAGAAACGACGAAGACTCGGTGACATGTTGTGTGACAAAAAACATTGGTTTTATGAAGCCACTTTACTATGTTCTGCAAAGAGTGATTTTATCACCGGGTCACTGCAATGCTGCTTTTAGTGTATTGCGAGAAGGTCTGTGAATCTCTTCTTTGCATGGTGCAAAAGATGTGAGGAATTCGACGCGCCAAAGGACGAGATCTTGTTGAAGTTGAAGAATGTGTTCACAGCATACGGCGTGCTGAACATGAAAAAAGTTACAGAGGAAGAAGTTTGGTGAGGCTGAATAAAGGTGGGGTAGTGAAACGTATCGAGCTGCCAACATGCCTTCAGGAGGTTTCAGACTGGTGAATTCTGTTGTCGTCGTGCAATTTCTTTGTAGAGTTGTGCTCTCCCAAAAGCGCAAAATAAATCGACACTGGGCTGTTTCCCATTTCCGCAAAGCGCAGATGTTTAGGGACTTTAGTCGTCCTCTTATCACCTGCGGAGGGAAAATCCAGCTATTCTTAAATTTAACTAAAGAGAAAAAAATGTGGAAGCTCATCCTTTCCTCCTTCTAGCGTCAACGTGAAGAGCTCCCACTTCCCTGTGCGAAGTGTCAGCCATCAAGCCACACAGCTGATGCGTCCGTTTAAGGCTCCCTCCTTCCGTGCACCGCATACTTCAGATAGACGCATATACATAAACACATGGACATGCGTGCACAAAAACGCGCCACAAGGAAATCCTCGCTAACTAACATAAGTAGCCATAAATGACAGTGCTCGGAGTTCGCCTGTATCTCTCCAACCCTGGATGTACTCACAGAGGGCCCACAAGCAAAAATCTGTCGCCATCGCGGGGCTATCTTTTGGTTCCAACCTCTTGCCCGCGTGAACGCCGTGGATGTCAGAGCTGTCATCGTCATTCCTGTGATGGGTTTTGGGAGCTCGAATTCTGTGATGGCAAGCTGAAGAAATTTTTCTGTTAAGTCAGAAAGCACGAGAAAAGTGAGTGGTGGAATATGCTGGAATGAGAAGAGCTGCACACATACGTCATCAGAGAAACAGCGGTGCATCGTGCAAGATGAGATCGAGATTATATCGAAAAGCGCAAAGAAAGGCACATTTCAAATGAAGACGGCGTCGTTCGCATGGCCCATTCGTAGCATAAGTATGCACGCAGATATGGAGACGCACGTGCGCCCACAGACAACCAATTCATGGAGGTGCAATGAACATACCACTGTGAATTCATTCACTTAATTCGAAGAGCACTCAGACGTTCGGATCAGCGGAACCGCGCAAAAAACGATAACAATTAATAGGTTAACACAAACGAGACCGAACAAAAGTGTCACTCGAGAAGTTAAGACAGGCGCAGTACTCAGTCGCTCGTCCCCTTTGCTATCTCTGCTCTCGTTTCTGTTTTCGACTCGGGCTCTTGATCTTGCTCATAGTCGATCACTCCAGATGCTTTTTGACATGCTTGTAGGCTCAGCGAGATTCGAATTGTCTGCTTAAATACCACAATGCCCAAAAACTTAGTAAAACCCTGCTGAGCGAAGACAACGTAGACTTGAGAAACAATTGTTCTCGAGAGGCACACAAAACGAAAAAGTGCCTGAAATGCACTGTTGTTTCCTGAATATCAGCTTCTTCTTGAGAATGGAACGAAGTGACGAAAGACGTAGGAGTGTCATACTGTTAGCATGTGTGTAGCTAGCTCCAGAGTTCATTAATCGCCTATAATCCTGAACGTAGTTCGACTTAAGACTCCACTCTTGATGCCTTGAATAAGTGAGCTAAATCAGTAGCTGGCAACATATTAGGAAAAGTGGTGGTGACAGCGCATTGCGCCAGTCGCTGCCATTTTAGTGCATTTTTTGCGAGTGGGATTTTCGATAACGAACGGCGGCGAGGTGGTTCTGTGCACTTATATTTGTTTTATCCCTGTGTGCAGTATTTTCAGTCAATGAGTCTTGATCGTAGAGAAATGTAATCGCAAACTGAGCATATGTCATAGGTTTACTTGTTGCACCGTGCTTGACGTTGATATGCAGCAACAATAGGACGATCCGCAGGTGTTCGAGGCGGAATAAAATTTCCAGGGACTTTACATCAGTCGTTTTCTAGTTGTACCTTTCGCATTTCGAAACGCAAATGCGAAATCTGCCCGCGGAACAAGCAAGATATGTGCTCCGACTTTATCTACAATAACAACCAGTATCAACTAACGAACGAGCTTTATTGGTGATCAACGAAATGGGTGATAGAATGAGTAACTCTCGGGCATTTTGACTGACCAGCAGCCAATGCAACCCTCTCCTAAAAAACCTAAACTTATTCCATCGGGACAAGCTAAAGAAACATTTACTGTGAAATGCATGTTTTTTTGGCCTGCAAATACCTATAGCCCATCTTGAAGCAGAGGTCGGTCTGCATTATGGTAGAAAAGGACACCATTTATTGCAAGTTGTGTTCAAAAAGTCCTGCATCTCCAGTTTTACTGCTTATGGAAGTGAATCTTCTGCGAAAATGTCTTCGAGCAGTCGCATTAATTGACAGTGAAGGCACTGTTGCACATGGTTATTATCTACTGGCAACCTGGAAAAAATATGAAATTGGTTGATCTGGTGCGATATTGTCCCAGGTGCACGTTCTTCTGTCCCATTGTTCCATAACCTACCGGTTTGTTGCGCCACTGACAGCCCCTTGTTTTGTGGTTGCGACTGGACTGAGATCCCTTGAAGCAGTTAAAGGGGCCACCTGAAAGAAGATGTCTGCTTTCGCGCTTAAACAGTCTAATCTTCGTGATTCTGATTGGGCGATGAAGAGTTGTCATAAGCGAAGATGCAGCATGTCCTATATGCAACGCAAACTTTTGTATCTTATGTTTCACGCGCAGACAGGTGTGATTTTTCAATGAAGACATTTCTTCGTCGATTTCGTTTCTTTCTACATTGAAACTCATCAGAAAGTATCTGCATTTGTGTCTTTTCTGCAAATAAAGCAAGTGCATTCTTATAGATGAATTGGAGGTATGTTGCACCCGCCAATATCGAAATGAAGCCAAGCTTAATGTTTAATTCCTGCCGCTGAAGCTATATGTACGCCGATGTCGAACTGTTATTATGGGAGTAGTCAGCGAGCCATGCGATATGCAGCTAAAGGTCGCCATCAGGGAAATAGAGGCAGCTGAGGTGAGCCACTAATTTCATTTAAAAACGCAGTTGAGCGGCGTTAGCACATTACAGCAGTGCCTTTCGTCTACGTTTTCAACGAAATGAATTTTGAAGAAAGATCCAATCGAAGAAGCAAAACTGTTTTCGAGAAAAGGGGATTTCCGTTTATTTTTGCACATTATTTAGAAATTCAGAAAAATAGAAAAAGGGGAATGGAAGGGGAATGATCCCAGTTGGATGATTGGCGTTCAAAGCGTAATTTATTGTGGAAGAAACATGGGACTGTATGAGCAAGTAGAGCAGCTCTCCAGAAACCAGAGAAACAATTACATTTTGCAACTCCGTCATACAGGCTGCCTGCTCTTCTTAGCAGTCATAAATTACGATATAATGTCTGACCATGACATTAAGACTTATGCAAATTAGCTGTATGTATGGATTTAACGTTGAAAAACAGCTCTTTTTGCAACTGAGTGAGACTATAGAATTCCACATGTTTCCGCTATGAAATTGAACACCTATTCAAAAATGCAGCTGAAAAATTGCTGCCCACCGCAATGGCCGATACATAGGAAAATTCCATGCGCAGATTGGCTATTGCTTATAGACGTTATTTATGTGGAAAGTGATCGTCGTTGTCGAATCAGAAAACCTCTTTTGATAGAATCACTTCCACTACGCCATGTTTCGAGCGGTCGTGTGCGCACACATTCACTAAAATTGGATAAATCAGAACAGTCGCAGTTCCATTTGCATGAACTACGAACTTCACAACAACAATAAGCCACTGGCCAATTACAAAGCGATAACATGTGATTAAATTATCAGTAAAATTCATTTTCCTCGCGACTAATAACCATCATAATATCGCTCGTGTAGTTGTAATGGATGCCCCACATGGCATGATTCATGATGAAACGACCGTGCGTGTTGCATTAGTAGTCCGTTTGGTCAATTTACATTCCTTCGTTTGGTTCTAAAGTAGCCCTACTTCTCGTAGAGCTACGAGATTTTCTTTGTAACTTTCTTAATTTCATTGATTACATGACTGTCTTATGGGAGTATGCAGATCGCAGCAAGTGAGGTTGAAATAGAACTTTTAAAGACGAAAACGTTAGCAGTCATGGGGAACTGTGATATTTAAGCCGAACAAGACGAGGAATAGGAGGAGGAGCGGCTGCGGGGGATTTCAGGTTCGCAGGTTTTGCTAAACGTCCCTTCACTTTTGCGGATATGATTTTTCGTACATCCTCCCGCATGCATTGGTCCGGGAAGTGTGAACTAAGATGTAAAGGAGTTCCAAATGGAGAACATAGGATTGCAGAGGGAACCATTCAATACCGATCGCTGCACAGCTTTTAGGCAGCTGGCGATGACTTAAGAGCGACGGACGCACCTGCACGACTAAGATGATCTTCCCTGCTCGCGTAGAATTCTATGGAAAACGGTTATGCGGTCATGCCGAAGTCGCCCACACCTCTAAATACTTCAACTTTTGAATTCTCAAAGCATATGTCAGGTTTTAAATCGAGAACGCAACGTCCGATTTTTTTTCACAATCGACTTTCCAAAAGATTGACTGTTGAAGCACCGTGGGTTTAAAAATGACAGCAACGACCCTGGGCACGTTAACAGGTCCTGATAACGGGCATGACGGTTCAACAGTTGAAGCATTTGAGAATGTCATGAAAACGGAGGAATGCCAGTCAACCGTCCCTCGCTGTGTTGCTTGAAGCGGAGCTTATCAGGAGACACGTCGTCAAGAACCCGAACTTGAACCCTAATCTAACAATGAACTCTTCGCTAAGAACATAGCAACTGTTTTTGGTCGTGGAGGGTCACACTTCCCACACTTCCCACTCTTCCAGCAGAAAAGTGGTTGCAGCCAGTGCAATCATAGTCATAACTTCAAGATGGCTGTTCGAATTAAAATGGTGCAGGATATCTCACTGTAACATACATCTCAATGGTGTTCTTGCCGTTGAATATTCCAGAAGCCGTTTATGGAAACAGCAGGAAAACGATATCTCTCAAATCGTGCATTATGAGACCACGAGACGGACAACGTTTGCCACTACAACTTTTCATCGAAATCGACTTCTGTAATTTGCGAGTCAGTATGCAATCCAAAGAAAAGAACCGCCAAAGCTATCGCACACGTGCAGCCTCCAAATCATTCTTAGTTGATGAAAGCTATCAGACGTTCTGGAGTAGAAGTAACTACAGTCGAGCTATCTCTGCGCAGCCTAAATCCTTTGCATGATTCACTCGTACTCGCCAGCAGTTGCGTCGTTGAAGGCATGTTTTGATAAACCGCACTTTTCTCACAGGTTGAAACGCAATCGGAAGCACGCATAAAGCCGTGCCAGGGAAACGTGTCTGCAATTTTGCGCCATGTCCTATCTCCACATTTTAAATTATCCTGAGAGCTGCAAAGCTTCCTTCCCCTCACTCCTACTGTAATGGGAATGAAATAAAAAGGGCTGTGCAAAAATGACCGCACAAGGTTTCGTGCAGATCTGTGAAGAGAAAAGTGGATGCTTCGAGAATTTATCTGACTAATGTTCGACTCAAGAAGAAGCCGGATAAGTTCCACCGACAGTGAAACTAGTTGCTGAACCCAGACCATCAAAGTTTCAGTTCGTTGAAGCTCTTATTCGATGCATAATTGTCCGTGAACATCTTTAAATTGCACAAATTCACCACAGCCATCTTTGGTTGTCTTTTGTGAATGTTCCTTTGTTTTCTGGACTGGAAGGACATTGAAAGGTTGCCTAGGATTTCTCGCTGCTCACGAGAAAGATCCGAAGTAACCTTTCAGCCCGAATCGGTGAACATAGTGACGTTTTTTTTCTATACAAGGGCAAGATGGACTGCCCTCCAGATTGAGGCAACTGAGAGTAGTTGCAGTACAGTCACATTCGAAACCCCCTGAAGCACGTTACTCATGACAAGACTCCATCCATTTCCCCCACAAGTTTAGTATGGATTCCTCTAATTTCAAGTACTTATCAGCCAGAATACGTCCACTTCGAAAACTGCTGAAGAAAAAAACTTCATCTGTGACCCATGATACGAAGTCATAAAACAGCAATTTTCTTCCAAAGAATGCAGAAGAAAGTGGATTTATGCAACGGGTATGCGACAAGGTCAAGTCTCCCCATTTGGACGTGGATGGGATGTTGGAGGGAGTACCATGCAGAGTGAAGTGCCATTTCGAACGACGAGAGCTCTGAATACATAGAGTTGCACATCCGGATGCGCTTATGAAACAGTTGTTTTCGCAATGTGGAAATGAAGAACTTAAATGGAAGATTGAAGAGATGTTGCGAAAAGATATTGCGAAAACAGCATTATTTAGAAAATGCGTTCTCCTTCACACCTGCACTTCCCTTCCACTTTCATCTTTTTTGTCTCCGTGGTCATTCACTTCATGCAAATAACATTTCCAATTCTATGTGTGCAGTTTATAAAGCTATGAGCCAACAGGAAATGCTGGAGGCAGATCTAATTCAGGCCAATAATAGTGTCTACCAAATAACGATGTCAATAGGCGATAAAGGTAGATGTAAGTGTTGTCTTCCCCATTTCGTCGTCAAACATTTGAAATATTTGAGTAAGCGTCTACTTCTGCGGCAAATAAGAATATGTCGAGAGGAGCAAGTGTTTTCTTCGCGGGATATTTGAAAACAATGTGAGCGATGAGGTAATGTAGCAAAAGCAAAAACAATGCTTACCCCGACTTCTGTAATTCGCAGAGGACAGTCGAGACAACGTAGACTATAAAAGCAACCATCCAACATATACAAGTTGAACTGGGATATAGAAGATTTCTTTCCGATTCAAATCGCTACCAGAATGGCAGTGGTGTTGCTGAAAAATGCTGGTATTACCGATACTAGAGCGCGTGTTGTCGTTGGTGGCAATATTGCAAGTATGACTTGACAAACTTGTCGGTTTTTTTTTTGCTTTTTTCGGCAAATTAGGCTTGAACGATAAGAAACGCCTTAATGGACAACCGCTGTGATTTCACGCTAGGCTTTTTTCCAAGCAGCGATTTCATTAATAATTCATGTTGATAATAATTCTGTAATCATGAGGAAGGGGAGGGGGGGGGGGGGATGGGGGATGATAGAACTGCACTAGGAAATGCCGTCAGGAAATTTTACAGCCACGGAGTCGAATTGAACTTTCGAAAGGTTTTTTGAACTTCATAGCTGAATTCAAGGCGAGATTTTAAGGACAAGTGAACAAAATCTCGAAATCACAGAATTTTTAGCTCCCAAACTTATAACGGCAAGTTCTATGAAAAATTCAAAAACTCTTGCAGGAGGCAAATATGAAATCAGCGGCGGCTTTGCAAACAACGGTCATGCATATGAAGCGAGAATGCCGTTGAACCATACTGCCTACGCAATGCGGGAAAGGTGAGTATGTTGTCCTCCCGACGAGCACATCTTTTCGATATATTCACGTTCATACAGTTTACATAGCGATATTAGTGCTCATTCACGTTATCTTGTCTTGTGGATATATTGACACCTTAGTTCATTTCCTACATGAAATTGTGAGTATCAGTCTGAACATATTATAAAACATGTTTGTATGTTTTAGACAACTCGAGTGAGAAGAGAAGAACCATGAGCAGATTTAAGTAGCTATGATGCTCAGGTTAGGCATTGCATGAGCAAACGCTGCTTGTTAAATAGCAGTAATACAGCCTCCATCAAATGTGTACAATATGCATTACTATCAATGTCAACAAGCGTTGAATGCGAGTAAACCCTCAGAAATTATTAGCGGTATCATGAATGCATTAATTCAGCTTGCGCAAACCATTTGGCAGCTATAGCATAAATATTGCATATTTCAACAATCTTATGATGACTAAGGACACAACTTAACGAGAAATTACAGCGAGAAATTCTTTCACGAAGAGCGTGATTGACGTAAGGTCTAGTTAAATGCTTATGTTTAAATGTCAAGTTCCGCTGATTTTAGTTTTACTGAGGACGTTCATTTGATGCCTTACAGTTCTTTGCAGTTAAAACTTCCCAAAATAATGAAAGCGTCCCGGTTATTCTGAGGGTGTTCTATTTATTTTCACTAATGAGCTATGATGATATTTAATAACTGCAGTGGCGCCCTTTCCGTCTCGAATAATTACGCAGAAACTGAAATGTGCGCTGAACGGCATATAGATCCAGCTGAAAACTTGAAGCATTTCCGAATGAGGCATTATTGGCACAGTTGTTGTTCCAATGGCATCTCGTTCAGCATATTGAGAAAATTTATAGGAGAGAGCAGCTCAACGTTATAAAGAATTTCCCACATCGCCAACGTGTTTTAGAGGTGCATGCAATTTCCTGTGGCCTAAATTTATATTTACATTCGAACTTTTATACCATTCAAATTTATAATTCAACGTAGCGACCTTACTTTTGGCATTTCAAAGATTGGTCGAAGATATGACTGGGCTTTTTATATGCCGACCTAAATGAAGCAACAGAAACATTCAGAACTGGTGATCGAAGTGATCGTTGGGCCTCGTGCGATCGCGAAACGATTTGTTTTTGTCGTTTTTACGAACATGGAGTCGCCAGTAACGCAGATATGCAGCGAATGAAAAGTACTTCGCATTCTGCTTATATGAGCAAGTTGCGTGCGGTATATCTTAGAGGTCTCTTCTTCTTATGTTCACTCTTCGCTTCATCCTGCTTTTTTCTCACTGAGAAAAATTTTGGAAAGACCAACATTTCACCCTAGCCGAACATGTGCACATTAGAGGACGCGTTTAGAAACTAACTCGAGAAGGCACTGGAGTCTCCTGAACCTATGATAGGAAGAGACGAGAAATGAAGAACTCAGGTGCGCTATTTGTCGTGGGCCTAGGTGGTTCCGATTTCGAGGAAACGTATTGCTCGATCCGCATAATGTCATAAATGCTTATCGCTGGCTTTGCTGTCTAAGACATCAAATCTCAACGTGCACGATAGTTCATTAGCTTCGAGGGTAATTACCAGAAAGAAAAATGTCGGAGTTACGAATATTCTGACAACCAGTTATTTTACACTGTTTGGTCGGAAAATCAGTATCTCACGGCAGACTTATATATGGATTGCCTCCGCAAGAATGCCATTTGATAATTTTTTAGCGACTTTACCCCGATGATCGGAATGATATTGCAACGTTTCGCCACCAATAAGGTTTCATTTGATAGTGCGGCGAAAGCTTAAAAACTTCCCCATTTGCATTAGATGTGTAACTATTTACCTTCTGTCTCAGTGACGTAGGTTTCTATAAATCGCCAGGTACGTTGAGAAACCCTGAACTTTCGACTGTCCTGGTCGTGGTCGTGACGGTCGGTGAAGTTGGTGCTATGGATGTAACATTTTGCTCCACACTGTCACCAGTTCTCAGAGCCCAAGATCGTGAGCAGTTATTGATGAGGAATTTCCAACATGAAATTCACTTCCATTTTTTTGATGTTGTGCATTATGCTTAGACTCGTGCAAAACGACCACAGCATCACCTTGTTTAGCGTCGGGCGTCATGTTTTGCGTGGCAAGCCGTAATTTTACGTGCACTGTTGCATTCACGCAAGTAGTAGTAACGCGCGCAGTAGCCAGAGGTTGAACTTTTATTCGTATCACTGAAAAAAATTCCGCTTTGCTTAAAGGGTAAACGCCACTTGGCATGTTCATGCATATCGGAATGCGAATGATTAAGTGCTGTATGGAAGCGCCATCCGATTTCCGCTTACATGCGGTGTCGCTTTATCGGTGGAATGTCGGCTAAGAAAAGATTATGCTGTTAAGTTTGTACAGCAAACTGATTCCATCCGAAACTGTTGCCACAGCTTTGAGAACATTGCTGCTGATCAGCGGCTTGATGAGCTGCAGTGCACGTTTGAAATAATTTAACCCTTTCGTCTGCTACCTTACATCAGTTTACAACGCAGACTTTTCATTTGTGAAAACCTCGATTCAACGAACATACCATACCTTGCATGTACGCTATCCTTCTCTCTTCGTTCTGTGCACCTATGGGCGCCTTCTGATGGAAAAGGTCTACCCAAACTACTATTAGAATGATAAACAAATAGCCGGTTTTAGGGCAATAGTAATCATCCGCTGCCAGTTTTTTGCGGTCAGTCTACATATTTTTTTATTTTATTTTGGGACTTCAATATTCATTTTTCGTAAATCAGAGGATTGTTGCACTTAGTAACTTCCTACTCCAATGCTGGATCGTTTTTGTGAGAGTTATTATTATTATTTCTGAAAACAGTAATATAGCTGAAACAGTTTCATCGAGTTTAATCCTCCGATATCATTTGCTTTATACCTTATGCTATTTGCCGATTGAGTGATGGTTTTTGGAGATAGCCACATCATGAGTTCGAGGGTATTCTATCAAGAATATGTCAAAGATGTTGTATGGTTGTTTTGTCAGAGGGTTAGATTATTATATCGGAGGACTAAAGTCAATACAACTGTTTCAGGTATAATACTGTTTTTAGAAATAAGAATAATAATTCTCACGAAAACGATCCAGTATTGAAGTAAGAAGTTACCGAGTGCGACAATCCTCTGATTTACGAAAAAGGAATATTGAGGTCTTAAAATAAAGTAAAAAAATATATAGACTTGCTCCTTTGTCATACATTATTTACGCGACAGTTTTCCTGGATCGACCGTTTCAGCACTTTTGCAGGTTTTCTTCGTATACGTTTGCTACCAGGCTTCTCGGAATTGTTCCCTGTCTTGCTGAAACTATTCTTCAGCTCACTTTCATGACCGACTGCAAACATTAAGTGGAATGCATAAGCGATTGATCAAATGTACCTACTTAGTAATGCATGGACTATATCCGAAAAGGAGCATATGAAAACTAGTGGTGATAATATTGAACCCCAGTAACAATATAATCCCCGCTGCTGCGTTGCCATCAGTGGCTTCTTTGATCTTTGAGGTGATAATGCTCCTGTCCGTTAAAACAGCTCTATAATAAGAGCTGTTTCAGTAGGAGAAGTCCACAGAAGAAGTATTTTGTCCTGTCATTCGTTTCCAGGGTGTCTAGTTAGAGAGCATATGCTGGTACATATTTATCGACTTTCATTCGTATGCTGTGGCTTCGTTTAAGGAACACCTCCTTCTGGAACCCTAATTGTACATGGCAGTTTGCTCAATTAGATAGTGAGTTAGGTAGCATAGGCATGGTTCAAAAAAATCTCAGTGAATCTATGATTTGTCGGACTATTTATTAAGCCGGAAAACTTTGCAAAAGAAAGTTGCTGAGTCAGTGTGCGTCGCAGGAGGAAGTTGGAAATTTTACGATCTTTTGTTCTGAGAACTGCAAAAATCTATCGCTATAAAAACAACTGTGAAAATTTTTTCTGAGCGTTATCATATTGTCAGTAACGTCGCCCAGAATGTCCACATTTTAAAACAGATCGCTGCACCGAATTCCCGTAAACTTGAAAAGTATTTCATCCTTTAAACGACTGAGAGCTAAAGTGTTATTGTTCATTTCGACCTAATATTCGGTTAGTTTTTGCACAGCTCTACTACAGTTTTGCGTCTTTTCGCATTCGCGAGTTTTTAAAGAAAACCACATTTTGCACCAATGTTTCTATTACTGAGCTGCGTTCCACTTCAAACTTCTCCTATAAGTCGCCCTTACATCCTCGTCCGGACATCTCACTCACGCTATCATTTCTACAGGTTGAAGCGACTTTTCTGAATTTTTGAACACATTTCCAAATGTATGTTTCACTGTAAAATACCTCACTAGAAATCTAATTTCCTCCGCCACTCAACGAGAATCGTATTACTAGAAGGTATTAGAACGATGCAAATGTCCTAAGATCACAAATAGACACAAGTAAAGATTAGAACGATACAAATGTCCGGAAATCACAGGTATGTACAAGTAAAGACTCGTTTTCAGAGTTGCTTCGAACAAAGAATAGGGCTTATGCCTGATGAGACAGCCTTCCAGGAGACGTGTAGCCGCGAAGGATCTGTTGCAGTTATGCAATATGATGGTAGTCATACTTTACATTTCGTGTGTCAGTTGAATCACGCACATGTCCTTGGGGAATGTTTTCAGGATTTCCCTTTCTGGAGCATCTCCCTCTCTCTCCCATCAGCGTTCTTTCTCCTCAGGCAGGTTCAACCTTTTCACAATGCTTGTTCGGAAAGAAGCCGAATAAACATCTGAAGAGATGATGCCGTGGATGGGCTGGAAAATAGGAAGTGAGCATGTCTCTGTGACGCTATCTCGTACTTTCTCGCGTGAACACTCCAATGGAGGTATTTTTACAAGCTCCGATATGCGCGAAATCAACGGTGCTATCGCCCCCTCTCCTCCTACCATTCTTCCCTATTGATTCCTTTGACACAGCACGTTGCCGAGTTCACTAAGCCTCCGCTGACCAAGAACCGATCAGTTTTTTTCAGCAGAACGCAAGGAACTCGTGGCTTTAAACGTCCGTTGAAAATACTATTGAATGAATTCAAAAGCGTGATGTTTTGGTCGTGAAGGTTATGGCAGAACGATTATGACCCAGTGGCTTGCAAAGAAATACATTTGTTTTTTCAATGGTGTGTTCAATGCATCACTAATCTAGTCCTATAGCCGTTTTGAAAATTCCTCTCAGATTCTCGCTTGCTTCGTTTACTTGGGAAAAATTTACTTGAATCGAAAAAGCATTCATTACGAGCAAATGTCTCTTCACGCTACCTCACAACTTCCGCACAGCTGAAGTTGAACGGTAGCGTAAAGGTGAGGGCTTAAGCTCATCCCTTGCCCATCGGTTACTGAGGGTCGATTCATCGTTTCTGCACGTGACTTGTTTAACCGCCTGATGAGATCACTGGTGGGGATGACTCCGTAGGGCAAGGCCAGAGAGTTTTCTCGGCGCCCTCTTAAAACCGACCGTGCGCTGAGCAAATCTAATCGTTTAATTTCGCTCAATTGTTTCTGAATCATAAAACTGAACAAACAAACTCATCCTTTTTGGCGTATATCCGCTCTCTTGGAGCCTCCAGGTCATTAATTTTGTTGCGTCATCAAGTTGATCTCTCCAACAATTTCAGTTAAAGGAGATTTCAGTTGAAGGAAAGGAGAGGCCTTTGGAGTAGAAAAGAAGTAATGTTTGTCTTCCAGGATTTCAGGTGCAGAGGACGAAGACAGCTTTTAAAAAACCATGACAAGTCATATCTGAAAGTGTGTAGCACATAGAATAAATTATACTAACGAGAAAAGACCGGATAGCCTAGGGTAAAGGATAATGCACTATGATGTCCATCTATAGGACACTCATTTTTTCCTTCTTCGCGCTCTTCAACGCATAATGCTAATGACCTCATCAAAGCGGTCCCTATAAGGAAACAGCTGTTAGCTTGAAACCGCTTTAGGCAGCTTTTGTTTGCCTCTGCCTTGTCCTGTTTGCTTGATCGTAAATCTGTGTAACCTTGATTGTAAACTGAATCTCTCGACATTATCGAAGCTTAGTGGACAGGATTTTTTGCCGAAAATCTGATGGGGCTAGTTGGTTCGCGGTTCGAACTGTGATACAAAAATACAGACAAATTGTGTTAATTGAATGAGTATTCCGAGCTTCGTATATGAGAGCTATGAAATCCTCGTCTGGATCCTCTCAGCACAGTTACCAAGAGCGGCAGTTATAATGAGAATCCCGGCTGAAGTTTATAAATCTTGTGGAGGGCACAAATTCCGTTCTCCGTTCCCAATTAGGTTGTTGGCTTCGGCAAATTGCAAAATAGTGCTGAAACCAAGAATATGTTAATATGTCTAATGTTAATATGTGCGCGAGCATGAAGTCAGAGCCCTCTCCAGCCTCCTTTTGCGTTCTGTTTTACCGAGCACGTAGAGTTCTAAATCACTGTGCGGTTGAGAACATTTAATGCATTAAAAAGAGCATTGCATTTGCGAAGGTCGAGTGCTAAGGGATTCCACTACACTGCATATGGTGTGAAGCGAACTGTAGTGAAATGGTTTGCTGCTTCAGTGAGCCTTCATGTGAGATTTGAGCTGTCCCCGAGGATGTGATGATAACCGCAAATTGTCTTTATGGACATGGCCGAATCGAATCTTGATGTGAAGACTTCCATCGCTTTATTTGACTACGCACGCTGAGTTTCGCAACAGCACATACAGCAGCTTCCTCAGGTGTTCAAAAATAAAATATCAATTCTATTTGACCAAAATTTTTTGCAGAGCCGATTCTCCTTTTGATCTTCCTCCATCTCCCTCCGCAGCTTTTGTGCACTTCCTATTTAATTCCTGCATCGTTTCTTCATCTCAAAAAACATTGCGTTTGCCTTCTGACCCGTAATTTTCTATGCTAGTTATATGATGCCATCAGCGCTTTCATCAGAATTTCTTTATACCACCAAAGTGCTATACATGTTTCATTGTTCTGAGCCTCTGAGTCCCTACAGAATCGTTTCATGCAAACAGTTTGACTTAACTGATCTTGACGAATTGACACGGTCAATGCGTCACCTTGTTGCTGAATCACACATGACGATATTACAGACGATGGTATTGTTTGTCGTCGACGTCTTCGAATTGGAAAGAGGTGCGTTCAACGGAATGGGCGTGTGATTTGTTGTTGCATAAGACGGAAGATCTGTGGGCAGATAGAGTCGCAAACTACAAATATTATAAATGGTGCTGATAAGAATAAAGTCGTTGATTAGGGTGGTAGAATAATTTTCTCTTCAACCCGTTAATAGTACCATGCTCTGGATAGAAGCGGAACGTCAAATCAGCCCACATTCAATGTGAATCAACATTCGGTTGTGCTTGACGACTTTAGCCTTCCCAGTTTTCAATAATCAAAAGCAGAAAATGAGATTTGCCCAGATGTGTATAAACTGTGCACTACGCGGTTCTATTATTCAATGTGTTTCCCATATGGGCTCGGCCATGCATATTTCTGATATCCACTCAATGATTAACCGGTTCTAGACAATAACAGTGCAGGAACACATATGAAGGTCAACGGCTCGGTTTGCGCGTTCAACACAGCACCGCATGAAAATACACTCGATGAAACATTGCCTGCCTTAGAGATAGCAAAGCACTGTGAAAAGGTTCTTGACGGTAACCTAACTAGATATTCTCTTCGAAAACTCGGATGCTCTTTTCTTTGTTCCTCCATTTATCCTGTCCCCGGTATGCGCTTGCTTCTGATTGGAGAATGACTTTCAAATTCCAGTGATAATATTGACGTCCAAAAAGACTTGGGATGCATCGTCAACAGAGCGGACGCTGAGCTCTAATTTCCAAGTATTCCTATTTTTGAATCAGGAATGCCAACAATACTGTGAAGCACACTTGGTTTGGAAGAAATTCCATGTGAATGAGGAAGGGAGGGGAAAGGAATGCTCGCATGATTTTTGTCCTCAGTTTTCGATGTGTTGAATAACAGCAACGGTATGCGGTGAATCCCGTTTTGTCCGAGTCACCGATTCAAGGTCATGTACATCAAAAAAAGAAAGTTGATCTCTGCGTGGGGAATGTCTCCCTCCCTCTGTCCTCTCTCTCTCTCTTCTAACCCGCTTCCCTCGCTCCCACCTTTTCCTCTTAGTTCTTGTGGCAGCGAAAATCCCATGCCTTTAAAAAAGTTAACTTTTAAATGATAGATACGCAACAGAGCGGTCACATTGTTTACTAATACTTTATTTAGGCCTTGCATTCTTGGCCCACTAGCACTTCTTCACATTCGTAAATATACGCCGCTCAGTATGGAAAGACTAGCAGGCGTTACGCGTCTTTCGTGCTGCCATTCAGCAAAGTAGTCGTGCGGATTTTGGCAAAAGAAGGACGAGAAAAGAAGACGAATGGAAGTCCCCACTGACAGTAGGGGTGATAGCTTGACGAAGAATAAATGATGATGGAAGTGCGAAAGTCGCGAACATGCTTATAATTCTTATAATTCTTCACACCATAAACTCAACCTTTAGCTAAAAAATCAACCAAAAACTTATATATAAACTCTTTCAACAAAAACATAACAGAAAAAATCCAACAACAAAAATTATAATCAAAAAATAAATAAAAGAACAAAAAAATCCACATACAAAAAAGAGAAGGTATACTAAACGTATTAAAATTCATTCACCAAGTAAAAAAATAGAAAACAAAACCAATAATAAACTCAAGAAATTCATAACAACCCCCAATTAAAATGAAAAAAGGACACCTAAAACTTATAAAAAAACCCCTTCCTTAACGATATCTACAGCCAAAAGTTAAAAATACAGAGAAAGAAAAACATACAGGCAAAAATACTCATTGAAAAATTTGAAAAAAATTCTAAAACATAGTCCTTCCTAACAGCCCCCTAGAGGAACCACACAAACAAAACAAAGTAACTAACAACTGTAACTGAATAAAATTAGGTACACTATCTAAATTATTATAATTACGACCATCCTACTGCCCCAAAGAATAATGAATTAAATAACCCACCAGTATAAAAAGACAACTCTTAAACAAAGCATGTCTCAACAAATGAACAAAAGAAATAAAACTTAAACGAATACCAACTGTCAACGTAGAAAACCCCATGTGAGATAAAGTCCTCAAAGCCACAACCTTTTTCAAATCTTCCTCCACCAAGTTCCGCCATACTAGAAAAAAAACATGGTAAAAACACCAACAACCACAACAATAACAATAACATCCTTATTAAAAACGATCTCAGTAAAATTCATAACCAAAACCAAACCAGCAGTTACCAAAGTACTCCTATGAACAAGTGAACTAATAGGTGTAGGGGCCCTTATTAGCCTTAGGCAACCAACCTCTAAAAGGAAATTGAGCTCTCTTCGTAAAAGAAGCCAATAAAAGCATCGAAGAAGATAACCAAAAAAATAAAGATGATCTTAGAAAATTAATAACGCTAACCAAAAAAATAAAGATGATCTTAGAAAATTAATAACTACTAAAAACAGTTCTCGCAAAGAAAACAAAAAGAAAAAAATCACCCAAACGATTAGTTAAAACAGCATTCATAGCCTCCCTACAACTAGCCCAATTATTCTAAAATAAAACCAAAACAAAACCTTGAAATACTAAGTAAGTCCCAACTCACTAATATAGAGAAACAGCCGTTACTAAAAATCAACCTAAACATGCCACCCACAAAAATAAGCAACATTAAATAATAACAATTAAAATTTAATTCACCACCCAAATAAAAAGTTCTAAAAATTAAAACTCTCGAAGTAACCAAAAGTAAAACTAAAGAAAACATAATCCTATTATAATAAACAGAAAACTTAAAAGCCATAAAATCCCACTTTACTAAAAAAAAGGAAATATTAACAAAAGACAACAAAAAATCAACCGTGAAATACAAAAAACATGAAAACCACCAAAAAATAGAAATATCAATCTAAACTAACCAAACCAATTTTCCATATAAAAATCAACAAAAATAAATAACAATAACATTAAAAAACCCATCAAAGAAGGCACATCAGAAACCAAAACCCCTCAAATATGACCACCTCCAAATCAAAAATCACAAACATAGGCATCATAATAAAAAAATGAATCCTAAAAGAATTCTGAATCTTACCAACACTAACAAAACCACCTTCAAAAGAACAAATTTTATTCCATAAAAATCCTTACACCTCAGCTATGCAGTCACATGATCTCCATCAAATCACTGCGCCTCGTCATGACGCCGCCATTGTGTACCGCAATTTCGTCACGTGAACATGTACTTTTGCAATACCACCTCAGACGTGCGCAGTCATCACCGCATACGTAACACCTTTTAACAAATCCTGGAAAAAAAACTCATTACTTCCAGTGGTGGTGGTGGTTTAAAAAATAGGGGGTTCTCACTGGGCCATATTATAGTAAAATGAAGACAGTGACATTCTCCAAGAATCAACAAAACGCGAGCCAGAGAGCCCGTCTTCTCAAACAGGAGAAAAGGATACAATAGAGGGAAGAAACATAAGCCTTCCTCTAGGACTGTGAACGCTTTATATATTACCACCAAACATACCAAAGGTCAAAAATCTAGCGCAAAAAATTTCGTTCAACATGGCATCGGAATTTTGGTGGTTATTGGAACCTTTGAAATGAACTGATTTAGCTGCTCACAATTTTAGGGAACAATAACGCCTCGTAATACAGTTTCAGGCCAGACACCAATAAAGCAATAATGGCCATGAACATCGGAACTTCTAGCTATTTTCTGTGTCTTTGCTTGGAAAGTAACTTCCAGCTGCAGTGAGCAATGTAACGTTCCAGGAAATGGAGGTAGCGTTGATGAAGGAAACCGAAGAACGGTTGTTCAGAAGTGAACAGAAACTAGGTGGGTCTTCTTTAAAACGTTAGCAAACAAAAGAATGCCAGTCGGAAATATTTACGAGTCGTTTTTGCCTCTTACAGAAAACAGGTTGAAATAGAGCGATAAGTTCTCCACTAATTTCTTCCGCTCTTTTTGGTGAGATTGCGAAAGGCGAATTTGAAATAGTATCACTCATCTTTCCTTCTGATCATTCACACGTATTCAGTGACAGCAGTAGGATTGCGTGGAACGCTGAAGTGGTTACTGCAGCACCTCCTTCTACCAGGTATGGGAGAGGAAACGAAAAAAACTTTGTACACTAAGGAAAAGTAATTGTTAGAAGGTGCGCTTCTGCTTTCCGAACAAAAGGACTCCTCTGATATAAGTAACCATCAAACATTCACTTCCGCATATCTGGTCACCTCGAAGAACCTCTGCTTACAAACAGTGGAACTCTTTCCCACACTGCACCTTAAGTTCATTGAAGGCATAGTTGAGCAGCAATAACTCTCGGCTAATTTACCACTGATGATATGTGCAAAGTTTTCTACAACTGTTAAGAGTTTTTATAAGAGGCTTTACATCACCCGATCAAAGAATTAGCCCACTGTTCCAGCAGAAAGCGCCTAGTCCGGGATGAGCACAGTCCATCGAAGTTGCTCGTGCAGTTCACATATAAGAGACGTTTATAGAAATGAGAGGAGCAGCTGATTCATGGAAGTCACAATGGACTCCGCATCCAGGATAGCACTTTAGGTGCATAAACCATGATGCTGGGTAACTACTGTGAGATTTCATTCTATTCAACACAATCCTCACGAAATACAACAATGCAAACTGTTAAAAGCATCATTTGCTCTACCCTTTCCGAATTTTATATCTTATTCCATCTGCGTACTTTTATAAATATTTTCATCACTCATTTTTCCTCTCTCGCACTTTGGCACACGAAAATAGGTTGGTGCGCTATTCCTCTCCCATTCCCTTTCCCACCCACCCTCATTCTAGGCACTCTTGATCAAGCAACATCAAGCATCAAGTTCTTCCCACGTCCAAGAAACATTCCGCTGCGGTTTTCAAGGTTGCAGAATTATTTCACCCTTCCTCTTATAAGTAATACTAAATTGTTAAACATATGTGAGAGTATTGTTGAAAAAAGGCTATAGAGTGGATGTGGAAGTTGATGACTGTTTGAGATATCGAAACCTCCAAAGAAACCGCTGTCCATTTAGTGAAAACTCTAAAAGAGAGAATTTGTTTAGAAACAGGGAGATATGAAGGACGAGTTTTCAGAAGTGGAGGAGTCAAAGAAAGATAATCAACAAGAAAAGAACGGTTGGAATCGGTCGAACTCTTATGAAAGACGACCTCTGTTTTGTGACATTGGCCAGAACCATTCTTGCGGAACGACGAACTTGAAAGCTTCCACAGACGGAAAATGTCCTCCGCCGATGGAAAGTGTGCAATTTTTCGTGCCATTCTTTTACAACAGCTGAATAGCGGCGCATTTTGAAATTCAAAAAAAAAACATCATGAGCGCGTCTCCTATCCCCATATTTGATCGAATCAGAAATGGATGCAGTGTGTGAGGTTAATGCGGTTCGCTGCAGTGCCTATTCCAGAAACCACGGTGCATTGTTGCATGTGTGAGAGATGGGCAGCGCCGTCGCTCTCAGATGTGGATTAAATCCTTTAGTTGATCGAATCCAACCACTTCATTTTATCTCGACATTCGTCACAGCTTATTCCGAAACACTTTAGAATCTCCGCTCGTCGATTTCTGCACTAAAGCTTCACAAGTGCCACCAACATGATATATTTATAACCGATTGGAGGAAGAAAAAGCCAAGCTCATTCGCAAAACGAACGCTTCAATATGAGCAAAAATCTTGCGAGAAAGGTGACACAAGGATTTCTCTTAGAAGTAAGCTTCTTTATATATACATATATATATGTCGCACAAGTATCGCTTTCATGAATACTCAATGGGACAACTGACCTTCTCAAGAAGTTGAGTTTTGTACAGCCGTCTAACATGCCAACTGAACCGCATTTCTGGAGCCAGTTAAGAATTTTCAATGGAAAAACCGGTTTACGTTATACTTGGAGTATTTAAGGAAAGTGATCATGATCTCTTTTTTAAAGTTTTTGAGTTCCACTGCATGAACCCGCTCATCCAAGTCTTCCAAACCTTCAACGACATTTTTAAACAGAGTGCGTGAGTGCGGAAAGTGGGCATCCGGTTATTGCAATGGCAGAGTGGCATTAGTGGGCATCTGATTACTGCAATGACAGAGTGGCATTTTATGCTAATGAGACGCAGCTTTACAAAACGATGACCACATTATAGCGACCTTGTGGATGTGACGGTCATGGGACATTTCAAAGGCTCTTTTTCCAGAGGTTCCTATCCAATGGGACTGTCACCTCAAATGGCACTTCTGATGGGCATATGCGTTGCACTGATTGTTTTAACGAAGAGACTTCTCTGGATATGTGCCGGAGAGATGACGGATTTCATGCTGTCATTCGTGGAGCGAAAAACTTTTCACGAAATAGTTCTACTGTCTCTGGGTTACTCAGCGAGAATGATGAAAGAAAAGTAACTCCAGCGACCGATGACCGAGCATTCGTTGCATGTTGGTTCACGCCGACCCATTTGTTTTCCTTTACATTCTGAATGACCTCTGCAAGTTGGGCATGAAATAATCGTGGAACTTCATTTCAGAAAAAATGAGCGTCTTTATTTGCATGTCTGTAGTAGGCCAACCACTGCAAGAACAAGAAAGTTAGAGACAAAACAGCTCTCAATATAGGTGATGATGGCCGCCCATCGACTGGCATTCTAAGGAAAACAGTCATATCATTTTCTCAGCTCGGTTTCTAAAAATGCAGTTTTTGCTTCTTCTCTTTTCTAGCTACCTCTTCTTTACCTGCAAACTAATGAATTTAAAGATAATGCATCATTTGATCATTTGATCACTAGAAAATATTCCATAGAGATAACTTCGGAGGTTTTATGGAGGTTTGCGTTGTATAATTGGAGGGAGGTCGGGGGTTGATGAGCAGAAACAAACAGCGAAAAAATAACCAACAGCAACGAACATAGCCTCAGCCAGAAATGTCGAAAGCCAGCGCGACAGACGCGACAGAAGGAGACTATTTCATTTCCGGTTGAACCCACCTACATATCTCCGTGGCGTGGGCACACACAGGCCATCACTATGCAAAAGGTTCTTCCCAAGGTTCTACCACGAAGAATCCTGAAAGGAGGAGGAGATCAAGCACGAAGGTCGACGTCCCTAAACCCTCTTATTTGTGAAAATGCAGGTCCTGTTAAGCGCAAAAGGACTTGTGAGCCGATTGCAATAAAGAAGAATGGCCTTTTGGAGAATTTGATACAAGTGAATCGCTTTCGAGACCGATCCCCGAATGTTACCATTACTAGAAAACCAGTGCAGAAAAATGAATCGCGAAATGCCCCAGACAGTGCTACCGGCAAGGGAATTAATAAGTCGAGGGCTCCGAACATTGGCTGCAATAGCAGCGAGACGCAAGCGTTACGATCTGCGCGACTGCCTGGAGTAAGAATCTCGACAACTCCACCGAAGCCGTGCAACAGAAAAGTCAGTGGTTGCTTAACGAAAAATTCGCGGAAGGCATCCATAGAAAATTCGTCATCTACGCTGACGCTCAGTGGATTACTGCCAGAACCTCTACACGGAGGAGGACATCCACCTGAAAGCGCGCTTATAAATACGGCGGCGCAAAAGTCACCACGTCTCGCAGCTGATGCAAACCGTGTTCCAATGGGTTGAGAACTCGATGAAATAGTTTTCAGCCACGAATTCCCAAAAATTATTTCTAACTGTTTAAAGGTAAGGTCGCTTTGTGCTTTTATACTGTGCAAATACTACGACCGAGGAATTCCCAAGAGGATATCATTGTTAATACAAAAAATTTTCCGTATATCACCACTTTCTAATGATATTCGGTCGGAGCTATTTCCGTGCAAAAAATTATAGCAGGGAACTGAAAGGTGGATGAAGTACAGTAGGAGCAGTAAGTTATACTTTTTTCTCTTTTCTAATTAATCGTCGATGGAGCAGTTGCTTAGTGGAATTTGAAATCACTGTATGTTACGAGAATAAACCGACTGTGGGCAGATTTTTCTTGGGAGATTCAAGAAAACGTTGATTGATCGAATAGTTAGTAAGTATGGTGCTGTCTGAACAACGGCGTTTGTTAGGAACAGCTGGCAACTTGTAGACATTGAAAGTATGGTGGGTTGGCAATGCTGGGAAACAGTTTTGCAATGAAACAAAGGTTTTTGAGGTTATAGTTGAAAATACACAAGTAATTCTATCAAAGCAAAGCGCAAGGGTAAGCTGACGCTCTTCTAATTAAAGTATATGGCTGGCGATCGCAGCACTGAGTTAATGTGGAAATTTAGGGTGTTGGATATACACAAATTATTGCCGGAACGATCGGAAATGCTGCAAAGCAGAAAACAACTTCTCTTGTGGAAACTCTCTGCAACCTCTTTATCCGATTGTGGCCGAAGAATTGAAGTGTATGGCAAATTGTAGTGCACTATCACCGAAAGTTGGCGTTACTGACAAAGTTCAATAACTCAAAGCTTATAGGCAATCATAGAGGTGAGTGATGCGGTTAGTAACCAAACAAGACGTTGATATCAACTTTAGGAGCTTCCTTTACATTCAGAAAAATATAATTTATTAGAGCAATTGCTAGCGGTAATTCATTCCATTATGAGAAATCGAGTAAACTTACGACTATCTGCCACTATAAAATAAACGCATCATAATTTGGGTACGCTTCCGCCGAAGCTTGCATGTAGGGCAAAGGCATTCGTGAACTACGGTTCACTTCACGAAGCTCGCACAGATGGAGTGTCAGTAGTTGCCCTTATTGTTAGTAAAGCCTACACCCATCAAATGGACCCATGAACCTACTATAAAATTATAAGCACTTGGTAATCAGAAGATCAAGAATACTGTTACAGAAGACATCTCGTATGCGAAGATTTGTTCGATCACTCCGGCCAGTTAAAAGGTAGAACTTGCTATAGTTTTTATTGCTCACTTAGCAGAGTGGTGCAAACGCGCACTGCTCATCGTCTCTCGAACGCTCGACGCTTTCTTACGATCATACCTGCACAAAACACTGTAAGGCAATACGCAAATTTTTGGTTATATCTGATCAATTAGAACTCCTTTCAAAGTGGATAGGTCGCTCTGAAGTGCTACATGCAAGTTGGCTGTTCGGCGTAAACAGTAGGCATGGAATTTTATATTTCCGCGTTCAGTAGTCTACGTTCAATAATTCAAACCTAGGGAACCAGAGAGACGATTTCTTTCTTTCGTTCCATTATATATATTTTTCTATTTCAAATAATAATTGCTTTAAAATCACTTCCACTGGTTTCGTTCACTACGGCACGACCCAGTTCAGTCTTCATCGCGAATTAAAAATCTTTACGATCAATTTTTCAAATTTGACAATGAATTTTATTTGAATTTCTCAAAAACTTCGAGTTCGTATCTTCAAAGAAGCTTATTGAATATGGCGACACTTTTTTGTGTATTGTCTGGCGCACTCTTATTGCCGCAGGAAAGTTCATTTACGAAGTGCTGTGCCGCGAAATGTCATGCGAGGAATGCAAGTCGATAATCCAGTGCCTTCTGTCTGAGGTACTTCGGGAAAACGATACTCATTAAAGCAATATGCATGCGAATTTCTATCGGAAACGTTTACCGTAGGTCCGACATTCATATTCCGAAACAGAATTTTTGTGTTGTATAACGGTGGCGGAATAAGCTCATAATGCGTAAAGCGGGAGACGAAATGACAGCGAGATCCGTTGTTATGAGCCGAATTATCAAATCGACGAAATGAACGCACAGCAAAATCAGGGATAGAAGCTTAAGTTGGAAAACGTTCTGCAGCGATGGTATCAATTTCTCCATTCAGTACATATTTTATAGCTGTTCATTATGCAATATCATGCATGTGCTTTCTCCGCTGCTGTTCTCACCTTTTCACACCGAAGTGGAAAAATGACGGTCCAGTTCGCCTGTTAGCAGAACTCTAACGACTGCTGCCACTTAAACAGTATAAAGAACACTGAGAGAGAAGGCGGCAGCTCAGCGGATAGGAGCCAGCATCAACAAAACGTCGTGCTTGGGTACAGTTTTCGTAATTGTCGCCAACGATCTCGACATAGATTTGAAGCATTCAGTGAATTTTCTTGTTCAAATCTACATTTCAAATCCTCTAACTTTAAAATCACACAGAGTACAACTCTGAATACAATTGAGAAGTTTACAGTGAGCGTTGTTTAGAGCGGTGGTGCATTACGAGGACGACCTGGTCGGAAATGCTCGAGGCAAGACCACAGCTGCTCCGTGCGAAAACAGTTTGACTTGCAATGGCATCACTGTTCAAAAACTGGAATCCTAAAAATGATAAAATTTTCTTTATTTCTGTTAAAACAGCTTTCTCATTAACCGCTTAAGATTTAAGTGCATTTGCGATTTTGCATCATTTATTCCAATGCAGTTTTCCAATGCACAGTCGACAATCAAATTTCTTTACTGTGCTGCAATTTAAAGGAACCTTTTCGCTGATGAGGGGAAGAAAGTCAATGGAAAACCTCTGCAATTATCCCTGATGTATGTGTTAAAATGCTGTTATCGGTGTGATGCCATGACACTCCACTGATATACCTTCTCAACTACACTTAACGTCGCTCACCATGCTTCCCTTTCCACTGGAGGCTTTAGGAAATCACGAAACCGACCCGAATTTTCAGTTCAGTTTCCTTTGTTCCATTGACTTTTCTCATTCCCACTATCTGTGAAAATCGGGAGGAAAACGGTATGAACTGCAGTCCACCAACATATATTTGCAATGTGGAACTTGAAACATAAAATCACGTGACGCTGTTATCAACGCAGCTTACTTGCAGTCAGCACGCATATCCTGTGCCCAATGAGAATATATTTCATGGCACATTGCGCCTCTAACCATAATCGCGTGCAGAGGCTCATCTTCGAAGACGGAACATTTGTATGGTGCTGAGATCCTCCATGCTGGCTTCAGAAGAAGCCTCGCTAAAGTTAGTTACTGGCACAAATACGACGGAAAAAGCGACTAGCAATCTTTGAATTATACCCGTCAGATGAAACCAATACTCCTTATTGGACCTCATTCTGAGCAACAAACGACGATGTATTTATTATAGGCCCTGCAGTAGCGATTAGCTCAGAGGGAATGGAGCGAACACTAGTTAAGGATCAGAATTAGGTGAGATCCTCTCGGTGCTGCATTCTACAAGACACAGAAAATGATGACGTAAGGCGGGAGGATTGTGAGGGGAGTTGAGAGCACGTTGCAACAAAGCAAAGAGTATACAGTTGTCGCCTTTCGTATGAGCAAGGAGGAATGCTCGGAATGTGTTGCAAATAGCGCGCTGATGAGTTGCGTGAAAACTTTTGCCACGTTTCGCAGCAAAGCACAACGAAGTCGATCGTGTGACATCAAATCCCTCTTCTCGATGACCGCTGACCGACCCAACAATCAAAAGAATACAGGAATGTGAACCTTTAACAGACATTAAATGACGGGGGCATATCATTGAATTACGATGATTCACCACATACCAATCGCTTTCATAACGGAAACTGATCTAGTTCATGGCCGAGTGAATTCTGATGTGCATGCATGAAACAATTCATTCAAACATTCTTTGAAGAAGTGCATTTAGGTCGCTGAACTGAAGCGTTCAGCTGATTAACAATGGGAAAGATTCACTTGAAATACTTTATAAGTAGTATGCATGCACTCCTCAAGAATCAAGTACGCATTTTCATGATCACACTTCACTTACAATTACACAAAATGAGCCTTTCAAAGACTTTCTACAAGTAGGGAAGGTTTAGGAGAAAGAACGTCGCCTCTTACATATCACCACGGCAAAGGAAGAGAAGGTTAATTAGGAATACCGACAGGCAGAGATTCCACATCATGTACTTTGCAGGAAGGTGTTTGGTAGCCTGCATAACGAATGTTGTTATGCGGAGTATGTCAATAAAACAGCTACGATAAATGTGAAGTTCGTTCCCCCTCTTAGTACGGAAGAAAGTAGTAGGAGGGTACTATGCAACTCTTTTGTTGCATATGGGCACAGAAGAACCGCCCGCTTCTCCATGGCCGCAATCATTCGGCGAGTTATCCACAATGAAATGAGATATTTCGTCGCCAAATCGTTTTCTTATTCGTGGCAGTTTATTTTGAGTGTTGCAGTATAAAACCGGTTCAACTCAGCGACCACGATGGACCCTTTCCTTTCTTCTTAACATCCTTTCCGTCAGTTATCAGCGCCGCTTTTTTACGTGATAAATTAATCAAGCCAACACCACTCCGAGTCACAGTTACTAGACTGTCCCTCCCAGTCACCATATGTTGCCTCCTCCCGCACCAAAATGAGACCCTTTACTCTTGCAAGCTCTTGCGATAATTCGCTCGACCCC
The DNA here is from genome assembly GCA_037576465.1 of Parascaris univalens. NCBI lineage: Eukaryota > Metazoa > Nematoda > Chromadorea > Rhabditida > Ascarididae > Parascaris > Parascaris univalens. Next base: position 97,785 of record JBBHLZ010000008.1, read on the forward strand.
CTAGCTACAACATAACCTTAGTGAAGTAAAGCTTTCAACTAATCATGCATCGTGCGGCACATCAAGGATTCACGAAACGTCGGAACTCCCGATAAAATGTTCTAAAAGAAAGAATTCACAGTTAAAGAAACAGTGGAAGTAACATGAACAGAATGCAAAAAATGAAATGGTGGAAGAATATGAGAGAGGCCGGTGAACTATAGCTATGGCGAATGCCGAAATGCAACTTGAAGACGGGAAGACCGAAAGGTGATGTCTCCAAATGTTGTTGTTTAGTACTCCTCTGCTTCACTCTCACCTTCGAGGGATTCTGTGGCGACCTGAAATATTGCTGTGGTCAACTCATTTCATGCAGTTTGCTTCCGTTGATGAAATGAATGCTACTTGACGAGAATTCTCACAGGGTGAGGACGCGCTGTTAATTCATAAGATGAATAGGATATCCTGGTAAATTAGGAACTTCCTAAGGCATCTGTTACAGTCGTCTCTAAAAGCAGAAAAGCTGCAGGCGAATGCAACTGTACCGCATGAATAGCTGATTATAGTGGGTCTCATAAAAATATCTTGATTTATCGGAACATCATGTCCGCCTTGTGGAGTGAATGCAACCATAACACATGGAAAAATTGATCCCGAAGCACAGAGGCAATCGAGCTGCAGAAACACGCTACCACTAATCCATCGCAGATATGCTATGCATCTGGCTCATTAAATTTGTCCTGAAACACTCAACAGCCATGCCAACACTTCCACCTATCCCATCATCAGCAGCTGTTCTGTTTCGTACATCGTAAAGCCACGTCATCAACTCACATGAGGTACTACAACACTATCCATGTACTAAAAATATTTATTGTTACTGTTATTGAACCGACAAATAGCAACAGTGAAACTCAGCTATTTCAACTGACGTCATTTCATAGTTCTTTTGACGACTTTTTCTTTCCCATACAGAAAGGAAACTCACAGTGGTTTTGTACAATGAACGGTCAGAAATAAAGGCAATAGCATGAGATTCGTAAGGGAATGGAGAAATTGCTTCTTAAAATGGATACGTAAGAAGAGGCAGGGAAAATAAAACAAAATTAAGCAACTTGGATGAGCCAAAGTCGAATGATACGAGTAAAAACTTCAGGGCAAAAACTTTCACGATTAAAAAGTATGGAAGGCCAGCATTTATCGGACACCGTCACTATTTTTTCAAACTGTGTAAAGCTCGGAAACCTTCCCACCCCTTTTTGGTTCCTTTCTTTCTCCTCCTCACCAGACCGACACGGAAACAAACTATTCGAAAGTGTTCCTTATGAAACGTTCGGATTTACAAAGAAGAGCAAAGATGACGGCCCCGAACTGTTAACGAAAGCAGCCATGCACTAAAACGTCGCGAACGAACCCTCCAAATCTAAAGACAAGAGGCATTTTATTCTCAGTGCAGTGCCCAACATGCGAGCTACTTATTCGTTCCAAATGAATCGGTATTCATAAGTGCCGGCTTAAAGAAGCTGAATTAAGCGCACATTTCCCCGCATCAAAACACTCCCTTATTGATTTCCGTGGACTTCCACAACTAACACCTTATAATAAATCCTTATATAACAAACGAGGAAGAAAATGAAAACCTTTTCAGGCAGCTTATATAAAGGCAAGGTGACTGCTTTAAAGGCGCATGACCTCTTCGCGTATCTAAATTTTAACGGGAAAATTTCCTATCACAAATTCCATCCACTATCAGTACCACTCGGGTGGAACCATTTCATCCTTTCGTACTTACGGCCAACAGACTCCATAGAGCCACCATCACGTCTGACAGTTTACTGAACAACCCAAGTAGATTCTTTTTTCACTGAGGATGAATTAGATTACAAAATCTGCCGCTTTGCCAGGTGCCGAATTATGAATAGAGAACCTGAAATGTGGTAGTCGTCGTAAAAAATCCATGTCCTCCTCCTCAAAAAAAAAACTGCCACAAAATGCCCACAGAGCCCTCCCCTGCACATTTCATCACTAAAGACCCTAAGAGATCAGATAATATTCCCGTAATATCCAGGAAAGTTGTGAAAATAAATGTGCTTGATATTACCTCTTCATAATCCTTCTCTAGTGCGGCCAGATCCTCCCTCGCTTCCGAGAACTCACCCTCTTCCATTCCCTCGCCGACATACCAATGCACAAATGCCCTCTTTGCATACATGAGATCGAATTTGTAATCCAGTCTCGCCCACGCATCTTGAATGGCGGTTGTGTTTGCCAGCATGCATGCAGCCCTGGGTACTTTCGCGAGGTCGCCGCCCGGAACTACTGTTGGTGGCTGATAGTTGATGCCAACCTGAACGAGTATGCAAATCCTAAGCAGACAAGACAGCATCAAAAACGCCACCTTTCCTCAACATACAAAACGGCGAAACACTTACAGAACTTTTGTTTCAGAAAGCAGATTGAGGCAGCATCAGAACGGCGCGTGAATAAATGCTTGCACGTAACTCAGACCGCATCCCTCCCCTTGCTTGAACTCTCCATGGCACACAATGCATAGCCATCGCTGCCACACTGACCACTGCCGAACCCAACAACGCCTTACTTTGAAACCGGTCTGGCGCCAACTGACGAAAAATGCCTCACCTAAAACATGATGGGGCACCAGTCGACGAAAACACCTCACCTTGAACCCCGTGGGACACCAGTCGACGAACTGGATTGTGCGTTTCGTTTTAATAGAAGCAATGGCCTTGTTCACGTCCTTTGGCACCACATCTCCGCGATATAGAAGGCATACCGCCATATACTTGCCTTGGCGGGGGTCACACTGTAAAACGACGACTATACTGTTAGTGGAAAGAAGATCGGCCGAAAGAAAAAACATTCCATGAACAAGTAACCGTAAAGTTAGTTTTGATCGCATGGGTCACATTCACCCTTGTGCTCTTGCTCTTTCCTTCACCTCCAAAAATGGCTGGTAGAATCATACATCAATGAATAATAAAATAATACTGATTTCTCCGGCAAAAAATAATTGAATACTTGCATATGTTGCTTTTTTCGAAGTGGAATTCTTCGACTACCATGAAGAAATAACGTTAAGCTTGTTTGCGATTAAGGTCAACATACCTTAACCATTTGATTAGCTGGTTCGAAGCATGAATTGGTAATGTCGGTGACAGAAAGCGCCTCATGATACGCTTTCTCAGAAGAGATAACAGGTGCGTAAGTGGACAAAAGGAAGTGAATACGGGGATACGGCACCAGATTGGTTTGAAACTCGGTCAGATCCACATTCAGCGCACCATCAAAACGAAGAGATGCCGTTATGGATGACACCACCTGCAAACGACATCATCTTTGTTCTTGCAGGTGTACGCAAGAATGCTACAGTATATCGAAGCTCATATCCTGACAAACATAGCTTGTGCGCTCGATGTCATCATTCATAAATATCCCATCCTATCATTCGCTTCGCACCTTACAGGAAACCTAAAAAAACAACGAACCTGTGAGATAAGACGATTGAGATTGGTGTATGAGGGTCTCTCAACGTCTAAATTGCGATGGCAAATATCGTAAATTGCTTCGTTGTCCACCAAGAACGCACAGTCAGAATGCTCGAGAGTCGCGTGAGTGGTGAGGACCGAGTTGTAGGGCTCTACGACGGCTGTTGATACTTTTGGAGCAGGATAGATCGAGAACTGGAACTTGCTCTTCTTTTCATAGTCAACCGAAAGACGCTCCATGAGAAGTGACGTGAATCCTGAGCCCGTTCCTCCTCCGAAAGAGTGGAAGATCAGAAAGCCTGCAGTTACGATGCATCTCAAAAACAGCGAATTCCTATGATGTGAGAGAAGAGCATTTTGCCACTCACAGGACTTTCTAATGCGGCAAATTACTTTCCTCATAAGATACGAAAAGCAATCTTATATACATAAACCTTCGCTCTCCTATCTCCTTCAACCTCTTTTGGTTCAAAAATAAACCTCACTCAGGGAACTGCGCAAAATGACGGCACTCGCAGTCCTATCCCCCCAAATGCCCTTATTTTCACAAAATCATATGAATACGCTTCTTCCCCTATCGAAGCGTCGACGGGTCCTCAGTCAGATTCCTCCGCTCTGATTTCAAAACTAAATAGCTGCTAAATAACTGCTCATAAAAAAGCAACAGTGTCACTACCGAGTGCTAGAGACTGACTATTTGACCAGCTCAATTTCTACTTGGCCAAACATTCTCGGGGTATAAACAGGTTTTTAGAGCGATCCCTATGCAATTCGCTTGCACAAGAGATATCTTTATAGCGAACTGATATAATGCTCAATTTACAGAACCTCGCGTTCTTTACTCGCCACTCAAAACATAACTTTGGCAGCTTAACTTCAGAGCAACAACTACAAAGAAATAAATAAATGAACTAGAAAGAACCTTGCAGCCCGGTGCAGTTCTCGGTAAGGCGGCGAATGCGGTCCAGCACGAGATCGATAACCTCCTTGCCGACGGTGTAGTGTCCCCGCGCATAGTTGTTGGCGGCATCCTCCTTGCCCGTCACCATCTGATCGGGATGGAACAGCTGCTTATAGGTTCCCGTACGAATCTCATCTGCAACCATCATCCAACATCTACTCTACTTGAAAAGCTGTTCATCTTACTTTGATACGCGAATATTTTTATGCGCAAAAAGACGACCTAGCATATGCCTAGGTCCCCGGAAGTATCACCCACGGATGCATAAAAATGAGGCTGCATGGAATGAAGGCAGAGACTTCGCAGAACGCAAGGAAAAAGTCGTCAGAATCAAACCTGAAAAAAAGTCGTTGAAACTCTATAACGCTTAAAGTCTATGAACACAAACTGCAGAATTCACATTCATTATGTGGACCGGTAACATACTTTGTTGTTAACGCTAGCAATAAGTCACATTAACACACCTTTGTTAGCCCTATTATCAGCCATCAAATCTGACACGAAGCGTGCTTATGTCTAATCACTCCTCAACTCTGACCATATATCGCTTCAAAGTTTAAAGAGCATGAAGGTGGCTATCATCGCACGATGCTAAGTAGGAGATGTGTGGTAATAAGCAACCACCATCGCAGTGGGCCACATAACAAGCAAAACACTTCCCAGGCAGACAAGAATGCATTAGAAGCCATGAAGCAAATTGATGTTATGAGAAGCAAGAACGGGAATTACCGACAGTATCATGAACCAAACTTATGGAATCAAGTGATTAAGGATTTATAGCACAGCACTAATTGTCAATGCATTCTTTAAGCGCATTGACGAGCAGTAATGACTGTGATCTTCCAATTCTTACTTTTGTCCGATTTATTTACGAAGCGCACAAGAGGCAAAAAACACTTTTTAATGTCGACGCCAGCTTATAATGAAAAAACAATCGAAAGCTGACCAATAACTGTTGGCTCAAGGTCGACCATAATGGAGCGCGGGACGTGTACTCCAGTTCCCGTCTCCGAAAAGAACGTCGAAAACGAATCGCCGACCTGACCTTGTTTGCCGGATAGCATCTTGCCATCGGGCTGGATACCGTGTTCCAAACAGAACAACTCCCAGCATGCACTGCCAATCTGCACACCAGCCTGTCCAATATGGATCGAGACGACTTCACGCTGCAAAGTTTTACAGACTGAGTACCGCAGATTCTTTTCTTTTTCATTACTCTCAAAGTATTTTGCTTCCGATATGGAATGACATTAGTGCAAAAGAAGGCCACTGCAATCGACGATCTGCAATATGTTCATTAACAAGTGAGCCTTGCAGCTTTTTCGTATGAGCAACTTAAATGCATCATTCTCGCAACTCCAAAGAACTTGCTCCTGCGTTGACCTCAAAGTTCGGCAATACTCACCCTCTCTAAATAATATCACCTCGATTAAAAGTAAAATAATTAAGGGGACGGGGAGGGAGGCAAGAAGAAACGGAATGAGACGGAAATTAAGTAAAACAAACCATGTTGTGGAAGAGATTCGCACCGCCGCAAAAGAGAGTCGATAAGTGAGAGCTCCCAACTGAAACGAGCAATGCACAGCATTTCACAGATGCATTATGCGGAGTGACGCACCGTATGATTTTGGCGTTACCTGGCACAGCCATTAAACTTAATGGCCTTTTGTCAAGAGGGCTCACCCATTGTTCCACGTACACCGGATTATTCTTGGAGCACTTTGCGCCATATTCTATGCTCAGTGGTACGAGACAGTGAAGGTATTCATGACTGCCTTCTACAAAACTTCAAACATGACCCTATCACAGACTTATCACACTGTAGTGATCAGTGGCAAACACTGTAGGGAAAAACGGTGGATGATCTTTATCACTTCCGCGTCCACCATTATCAGTCGTTGCATCCTTACGCTGATGAAGCACTGAGACTTCTGTCGACGATACACTATGAAATGATGTGGACAGTTTGAGCAAATATGCTTTTGGGATGCCGTAGTCACTCTCGCTTCTCAAATTTTTAGGTGTGAGGGGACAGTTGCACAGCTCGGCTCTGAGGTGAGGGAATTATGTATGCTAACGGAGTCGAAATAGAAAAATGAATAATTTTGAAGTAGGCCGACAGCTTATTATTTTCATCCTCGACCCTTCTGAGTTTAACAACAGTTAAACCCATCTCAGGCTGAAGAGTATCGATATAGAAGCACACGAAGAGCGGCATTCCTTATATCATGGTATGGTAGAATTGACACTGTTTAAGTTATTACATCGGTGGAGTTGACGCACTTACTTTCGGGGAGTGAAGGTAGTTGAACTTATTTCTTTGGAATCGTACCAACTAAGCTTTGATCTCATAGGACCTTAGAGGAATTACTTGCAGTCATTTGGATATTATGTTCCGCATTCAGCGCTCGAAGGTAGCCAGCCAGCCGTTCGTTGTCATAAGCAACGTCTCATTTCTTCCTGATGCAAATCATGCAAATTTGGAATGACCGCCGCATTCGAGCTGTGTGGAAGCAGATATGTACACTAAATATTGCTTTGCTAAGAACGGTATCAGACATTTCAGAATCAAGGACTGAAAAGGTACAGTAATTAGAAGGTAAATGCTGCGGTAACCCACCGGGTGCTATATACACGGCGTTTCATGGATTACTGCACGATTACTTTGAATCCTATTCTACTCCCGAGGTTTCTCATGCTGGCCGCCCACTCATCACAAGCTGTTCAGGGCCACGCATGCAAATCAATAACAGTAAAAAAAAACCCTCATCGAACAACGCATTTTCAATGAGGGCACATCAAAAAAGGAAAAGTGCCTTATAACTGAGACTCTAATCCGAATGAATGAGTGGAAAGAACATTTGAGTGAATTACCATGTGAGCGTCAAAAACGATTGGTAAATTCCTCTCATTTTACAATCTCAACGTGTCACTCCTCCTAGACTTTTGAATTGCAGATTTTCAGCAATTCACAGCGATGCTTCAAATTTCACTTAAATGAAGCGAATCTCTGCAAAAACTATCTCCAAATATGGAACCACTTAAATATATCCGCCTTGAAACAGAATGGCACGCTCCGAGTGCAACAGTAGCAACAACAATGACAGGACGTGGAGTCTTAACCGGTAACAACAAGGAGATTTCAGAAAACCTTGGAATGTCGAAAACACAGGAACATCCTTTTTTGCCTATGTGTCTGTGGGGAAGTTACAAGTGGAGGGTAACCGAGGAGAGAGGCAAGCCGCATAACTTCAAAAACCAAAAGCAATTTCTCCCTGCCAAGTTGCAGAACAATGAACTTTTGAGCAACACCCCGCCGCTTAATATTCCAACACATCTACGCTCTTAATAAATGCGGCATATACAATATTGTATTTTTTGCCATCTGTGGGCACTTGAGAAGGCATTCGATGGGCGGACACAATCTCAGGGGTGCAGGTAGAGCGCCGAGTGGGAGTCAAGTTTGAGGATAGGAAAGGAGAAACCTGAAATTACTGTCGGTTGCAGGATATCAATTAGCCCATTTGACTTTCACGACTCATCCTTATGCCAATTCCAGTTCACACCTAAAGCGGCGTACATGGCGCGTAGCCTAAGTTGCAATGTCGAGAAGACGTGAAAATAATTCGGACCAGGAACATAAAAAGAGACGCGAAACGCGAAATAATACAACTGAGGCAACGACGAGAGGCAACGACATCTGACGAGAGGCAACGACACCTCTCCCATCTGACGAGATGCAACGACACCACCAACCACTTCACCAACGAACGGCTGTGAACAATGAGTGCAGTCCCTTGCGATGACAACGTGAGCGCGAGAATTGAGCAGAGTGCAATTTAAGGGATCAGAGAACAACTTTGAACTACGCACAGGTTTTTATCGTCTGCACAATTTGAATCTTTGTTCATTGCTCTGTGTTCATAATATCGCAGACGTCAGAGCTGCTGCACTCACGGGAGGTTTTCTGGTGATCATTGGAACCTTTATGCAACATTTTGATCCTGAAGGAGTCAGAAAGAGAATTTAAGACGTTTCAGATCAGCTTCGCATAAGGGAACCTGGTTCAGTGATTACTTCGTAAGAACACGCTTTAATGCTTCTTCTGCTTCAATTCTGCTGCATCTTTTCATTTATCCCATCGTCTTCTTAGGGCTGTGTTGTCGCTTCCTTCCTTATTTTATGATTAGAGAGTTCACTCAAAGAACTCCGAAAACTCAGTTCAACTGCTAAGTTGTTAAATGATACAAGAGAGGATTTAAGGGAAGCATCAAGCAGCGCAACTCACTTGCAGGGTTGCTGCCGACATTGAGCACGAAATTTGCAAGATCGCTATCGCAAACAAAATTAAATCGAATGTAGCGTTGAGGTGAAAAAGATTGGTGCATGTTGTGCAGAATATTTCCCACTTAATATGAAAAAATATTCAAGAAGAAATGAGGTCGAGTAACAACGAATTTTATTTATCGAAAGAACACTTAAAGAGAACTACACATTTGGTGCAGACAACGCTAACTACTCAAAGCTGTTATCGACAGACCACATCGGAGTCACTGAGGACGATGGCGGTGAGCAAAATGGCAACTTTGCGATGTGGTCACTCTAATGGGGGGAGGGAATATCTTGGCGCAGGAATTTCGACCGCATTTACTTATAACATCTTTAAATAAACGATAACGTTACTAGTGTTGTCGAGTGTTCGTGCAACCGTAACTGCTCTCTCGTGCTGAGTCATAAAGAAATCACTTCAAATTGTGGTGAAGTCATAATTTCATGTAATGAGCACCGCGAGTGGGAAAACTTTTTT
>JBBHLZ010000009.1:0-102238 GCA_037576465.1 Parascaris univalens
GTTAGGCAGTGTCCTTCATCTATGGAAAGAAGGTAGGAGTCCTGAAGAATTCAAGCTACTTTTTCAGCAGATGATAAGAAAGAAGGATTAACTTTATTACTGTTATCTTAGATATCAAAGAGCTGGAGGTACAAATTGTGTAAATGGCATTGAGGAACCACTTGAGATACTGAGTAAAAACTCTTGAAAAACACGTTCCTCGCTCGAGCAGATTGCGATACGCTTCCAGCCTCTAAAGTATGCAGTGGGTACCATGGGGTGCTATCACAGAGTAACTCGTATGGCGGAGAGTAGTTGAGGTAATGAATAAAAGTTCGTAGAAATTTTAGCGGTAAAATGTTTATTTCTGATAGTTCATAGACTGTCACAGTTTATTTCATTTCATTTTTGGGCTTCTGAAAGGTGATCTCAGATTGGTGTCACGAAAATCTGGTATTTTGAAAAGGCATTTTCAAATCAAGTAGTTTTTATTAGGTTTTGATGTATCGGGGGATAAAATAGCAGCAGATAGGCGCATATTGAGGCAGGCAAATACCAAGAAATTGTAAACCCTGGTGGGGGATCGTTCCTCGAACACTAAAGGTAATGCGATATTCGTTTATAAGGTAGGTGCACGACTAGCATCGAAATTGCTGCTTTATTGTTAAGTATTAGTTGTATAAAGAAGTATATGAAATGAAATATAATATGTGATTTTTAGCTGCTGAGGTAGAAGGGGCATTAGCAAAAGTGGAGCGAAAGCAGATCGCACAACAGGGGTTGGAGAATCTCGACGGAGGCAGAAATGATAGGATCCACGATGCGCTCGCTAACCTCAGCACTAATTTTGGCACGGTTTGGATTAGCTTTTGATTTCATTCGATGAATCTCCTGGAAGCTTCTTTTCTTTCTGGCCAGTTAGTTGATCAAGCCTTTGTTTCCTATGCGCAGAAAGTTTCAAGCAATATATAGGTGGGGATTATGTGAATCTTCTCAAGCATACGAGAACCTCGTGTAAATGTCGATTGTGGTGCCTTCTGTCCACTTGCCTCACCAAGTTCGACTATATTTCTATATTCGTTCTCAACAATGTTGTAGGTCTGAACGAAAGATTGGTGCTTACTGAGTTAAAGAGCGAAACCTTAGAGCAAAATAAAAGATGCAGCTTATATGCTAAACTCAGAGCATAATGCAAAGCATTTTCTTCACAGTTCTGTTTTATTATCATGAAAAGATTAGAAGAGGGTAGGCTCAGAAGCTTTCTGTTTCAATTTTTGAATACGCGTTCATTCTTCCAAAAAGTTGGGTGAATATTTCAGGTGAACAAGTTTTTGGATGATGTGCTGAATTGGTTCGTTGAGTTGGCAAGCGAAGTTGCAAAACGGCGCCCATCTAGAGACGATCGTTATACGGAGACATTATCGTGGGAGAGGTTGTACACATCGCTGGAAGGGGCAAAACTGACTGTTTTCGCCGAGAGATGTAAGGCATCTCCATACGCAGCTCTTTTGGTCAGTGCTTCACCTGCAGTTTTTTTTCTTTTCTCTTTCCGCTGAATTTCGCTCTCATGAGATGCTTTTGTTATAGGCTCTTTAGTTTTTCGTTTGTGTCTCGTTTTTTGTTCATATTAAAGTTAAAGCTGTCATTGAATTGGGAGCGCTTAATCGTCGGAGTCGAAGGGAAAGGTGAGGCAAACCATCAGGATTTTTCCTCTCATTGTATACAAAACTGACGATTATGACACACAACCACGTATGTTGATGACTTTACATTGCTATTGTGACTCTCAGGGTTCACATACTGAAGTATTCTTCAACCGAAAACAGCAAAATAGGCAAAGAGCCAATACGTCAGCGCTAGAGAAGGGCCATCGTACAACTGCAATAGCTTTCTGCTAATTTATTGAGTGGTGTGCTTTAAGACAGCTTTGGGCGTGGTAGCCGGTCAGTCAGGCGACGAGGACGATCGTAACATAGACTTGCACAATTATAGACCGCTGTCCATGTCTGTGGTGTGTGTAGAGAAGTTTCTCTACTTTTTCAAGACTTATTTCAAAGAAGATCATCGCACCGCCTATAAGTTAGTTCTCCTTTTTAATTCTCTTGCATGGACGAAGTTGGAACTTTGCAACGCTAGATTTTATGGGTTGCAGTTGTGTCATAAGCGACGCTTTTCTAACTTCTTCTCACCCTCTTATCTGCTTTTCTGCGTGCTTTTGTAAAGCGCATTAAGGTGCTGTGTTTGCGCGTATGTGTGTCCATGTATGTTTGTTTATTTGCCCTCCCACTAACTGGTAGTTTCAACTGGTGAGGTGAATAAATTGAAGTGACCGATTTTCTCGAGTATTGTCTAAGTGCTACAGCTAGTTTCATTTCTAATAACCTTCTCTTAGCTTAATTATGGGGCCACTACATGGGGAATTTCTCTTCTATAAGTGCACAAATCTTATCATGTCTTGCTGCACAGATCTTTGCTTATAGAAAAAAGGATTTTCACTGATAATTGGTACATTAGTTAGCGTTTGTTTTCTTGGTGATTTTCGAATATTGTTATGATATTTTGTAAATTTCTTATATTTTACGAAAATTCCATAGCTGACCGAATGTTCCCCTTTGTGTGAGCTTTTTATTCAATCCGACAAAGCTTTTCAAGAGTGCTGTTTTCGTTTTTTTTTTTTTTGATCTTAATATCCGTACTTTCATTGCCTGTACTCTTTAATTTCTCTTCTTTGTTTTGTGTCGAGAGATGAAACATTTCGCTATGTTTCCTTCCTGAAAAGTTTAGGTTATTTTTCTCTAACTATGAATCCTGCTTTGATAATTTGGCCCTTGCTTTCTTCAGACATTCCCATTTCCTCACCCCATAAGTCCACAGGAAAATTAGAAGAGCCATAAATCCGGAATCTCCAAGTGGAGCTTTCTAGTATCATTATTTTTAAGAAAATAGATGATGCGACAAATGGTGAGGAGAAAGGGAGTGGTGATCAGCCAAAAAAATACCTTGATGTCAGATTGATTTGCAGATTATTCGTCTGTATCGATAAGCCGTTCGTCCCATTCGGGTCGCGTTCTCGTAACGGTGATACCACTGAATTTCCAGTTTGTTTTTCCAACTTATTGAAAATTCCAGCTTTCTTTTACATTCTTTAATTTTGGTATACAAATATTATTTGAAAGAGCGCTGAAAAGAGGTGCTGATCTGAAGTGAAGGAAAAGTTCAGTATGGGAGGAAGATCGAGGCTGCTTTTACTAATAATCACTTGCGTTTTTGGTCTTTTTCGTTCTGGTGCGTAGATATCTTTCCGTAGAATTATTGATTTCCGTCAGTACCGTTGATTTGTTAATGGATTTTTTTTATTTCGTAATGCCTAGCAGAAAGAAAAAAATCGATCTTTCATTGTTGGCGAAACCCCTTTGCAACTAAGTCAAAAACACTGCACGTCTACGGTTTTGTTCGGTGGATGGGGATCGAGTCGAACGACAGATTGGCCAGTCACATTGATAGTTGTTGTTGCGAGATTCTGGAGGAGCAGGACAGTTTGGGAGATTTAAGAAAGCCTTTTGTTTTAAGTCACTTCTGGAAGTGCTTTTTCAAACCCCTTTCTTGGTGCCTCCATTCCTCCCATCCCTTCCTTCGCAACCTGAAATATGCCCTCCAGAAAAGCATAAATTCGACCAGCCGCAGCGTTTATATTCAAGATAGCGATGCGTTCTTTTTTAATGCATGCAAGCCAAATTTCAATGTGGCCTTTGCTAGCAGCTTTTAGGTTTGCACCTCAATATGCATATGATGTCGTATATTTCTTCTTTTCAGGCGGATGTTTTGGATATGAGTACGATGGATGAGCAAAGACGTGATTGGCTTGACTCGAGGTCTGTTTTGAACGGTTATCGTGAAATTAAACGCGGATATCGCGTCACTTTCAACTTCTGGTGTATGAGACCTGCCCTGGTGAGTGCTTTTGCATTCTACTTCTCATAATCGTTTTGGTGGCTAAAATGATACGATCTGTATTATATTTCATTAAAGATGACACCATTTCCAATATGGCAGCAGTTGTATTTCTTGTCTGTCATCTATTTTAAGATTTTTCTCCGCCAACATTAAAGATGGTTTCGCTCAGCTAATAAAAAGGTCCCTCGAGGGGAAATTGGTTACATTCAGCTAGAAAAATGCTAAGGAACAGCGACCTGAGGACTGAACATTTTATTGTTGTATTGAAGCAAAATTGAGCATCTCTTCCTTCTTCATATATTTTTTGGGGAATATTTGATTATAATAATATCTGAAATTTCTGCGCTTCAATTTTTCTCCACTTTTCTGCGGAAGAGATCACCTCACCTTCAGAAGTTTCTCATTTTCTCAATTTTTTTTTTCATGTATCGCCCTAATTACTTGGCCTACCACCAGAAGACTATAAAGATCCCTCGCCGTCTTGATTGAATCGGAAATTTCGCAGTGATGATTAGTGTTTATTTTCATTCACAGTGGGATGATGATGAGTGTTATTCTGATGGAAAAATATTTGCAAGCAAATTATGGTATCTCAAGAATGGAATTTGCGCTATCGGGCCTAGATTGTTATTAAAGTAATCGCGTTACCTACGTCGCCATAGAAATTTTTTGGCGCGCTCTACCTTCGAAACTCTTCAAAAACACGCAATAAATAATTATGGCAGAGTGAGTAGAGGTGACGTGCCATGAAGCTATTATAGTGGAGTTAATAGTCAGCTGCTGCATTTTTCGTTTTTGTGGCTTTCTAAGCCTTAACTTTCCTAGAGACTTTCTATTCGGTGCAGAGTGTCCTCATTTTCATTGTGTGATCACTTCATTCAGCATATGGCTATCATTGTTTGATGACCATTGAAAACGTCGTCAGCTAATTTCCCCAGAAGAAACTTCCGCTTTCGGGAAGTTCCGGAAAGAGTTACTTGGGATCCGCTGGGAACGAAAGAGTTGATCAGTGTTACAGTACACTTTCTCCATGCCTCCAATACAATCTCCCTTTTTAAAGTTCTTATTGCTGTCTATGATTCAGCCTGCTTTATACACGCTGCTTCCTAGGCATATATGGACGCGTTCAAAGAGTGTCGAAGCGTAATACTGGCCTCTGGAACGTTATGTCCGATGGATACATTCCGTTCTGAGTTAGGGACCGAATTTCATCAGATGATGGAGGGAAGTCAGGTCATCCCCAATGACCACATATTCGCAGCGGTCATTCCTTCGGTACATTTCCCAACCATTCGTATTTTTGAAGCGATTGTTTTAAAGATTGTGGTACTGAATTTTCATTTCTGATTGAATTGTTTATCAGTGAGACAATATCTTGCCAAAGAAATAGTTTCATCGAATACGATTGCCTATTTGCTTGAGTTTATTAAGGAAAACAATTTTCTTCTGCACCTTTCCTTAATAAATACGTGAAGTTCGCTATAAAATTCTGATTTTCTAATAAAAATTTTTACCCGTAGGAATGTCGTTTCTTACATCTGCTCAAAAATCCGATTTCTAAAAAACTGTCACATCGCCCATTTTTTCCCTTCCATCATTCGTTGCAAATTGTAAGCTTTTTCGTGACTGAAATCCCTTCTTACAAATAATCGCTATTATTCTGTACCTGGCTGCTTGTCGCAAGACAACTAATTCAGGGTCCGACGGGATATCCTCTCTGTGGTACGTATCGTAATATTAACAGTGACGATCGATTCGTGCGTGAGATTTCGTTGCTTTTAAAGTAAGTTATTGAATTTTTAAGTAGTTTAATTGAAGTAATTTAATTAAAGTTGTCGGTCGATTGTTACTCTTGCATTTTTCTTATCGTGGCCACAGACTGTATAAATTCTTTCGGCTTATTTCTTGACTTACAGATCACGAAAGCTGTATGCTGCTATATTGATGAAATTAGTTTGACGCTGATCAGTAAATAAGGACCAGCTCATCCTTTCCCCATTTTGACGGGTATACTTTTATTCAACGTTCGACTTGTTCATGCTTCTTTGGAATATCAATTAGTGAATCATTGGTTTTCTCTTAAATTTGCGCATCATTAAAGCTTCCAACTTGTTTCTGCTGCTTACAATGATATCTCATGAGTATCGTAGTTGAAGGCAGTGGTAGTGAAAAGCTTCACCTGATTCGAGAATGCTTTGATCGTATTTGAGTCACCACATCGAGGGAGTTATTTATTATTTATTTGTTTGCTCGTTCGTCCGTTTATTTACTTATTCACTGTCGTTTCATGTCATTCATTTCATTTTCCATTTGGAAATTCAACTGGAGTTGAGGCTAGCTAGCGTTATATTTTAGATCGGTTTGTGAGATCGTGCCGAAAGGGGTTCTCTGCTTCTTGGCCAGTTACCGTCTTCTCGATCAGATCTATGAATTTATGGAGACAGCAGGAATTCTTAGGCAAATCCAGACAATCAAGCGCGTCCTCTGTGAACCGCGTCGTTCGTCACAAATGAACGAAATAATGGCACAGTATGAAGAAGCAATTTGCAATTCTGCTCGCTATGGTCCTCAATGTACCGGAGCGCTTATGTTCGCCGTTTTTCGCGGGAAGGTAGAACGCTTGAGTGACTTTTTTGTTGTAAGACATGAAAGAGCAGTGGTTCAAATAGGCACATTTCACTTCGGGATAAAAGTTGGGCCAGTATGTTCCACTGGCCTTTATAACTTTAATTTCCGCAATTCTTTTAAAGAAGTTCCAATCGAAACGGAAAAGAATTGAATGGGCGTTACTGGTTGATTATCCGAATAAGCTGATGTGATTATCCAGATTAATCAGTGACAGTTTATTGAAAATAGGCATGTCAATTGTTTTCTCAGTAGAAAATCGTGAAGCAGCCAGGTGTCTTTTTATTGAGATATGCACTCATGTTCATGAATGAATTTGCGCTTTCGTAACGCACTGTGATGTGATCTTGTCTGTGTATATTTGTGTATGAGTGCGTCTATTTGGCTGTTGCTTTCAACTCCGGAGTCGCTGAAACCGGGGTTGGGAAAATCATATTTTGATCTACTGTGCTAACCTTCAAATTGGTCTGTCGATTCCTGTGGGAGTTACAGACACTAAAACATTGCTTGAGGATTTGCATGCGTTTTGTTACTGCTTGGTTCGCATTTGAAGATCGGTCAGGTTAGAAAGCGAACGTTTTATGGAAGATTCGGCTAGTTTAGAGTGTTAATTTTTTATTTTATCTGATTTGATTAAATGACGTCTTAAAAGTGCGTTGTTTTGCTAGAGCCATCCATATATAGTTTTTTTGTAACCTGTTTTGTATATAAACTGACACTGTTGTTCCTAAAACCTACTGCTAGTGAAATGTAAAAGTTTAGAAGGAGGTGAAGCCGAATGAGATTTCCGCTCGAAAGAAAATGGTACCTGTCTATACAGTAATCGACTGAATGGGTTTTTTAGCTTTACTGCTTCAGGTTAAGGTTTTCCCAAGTCATTGTTGAATGTTGTACTTTAGGTTTCTGAAGGAATTGACTTCGCGGATGACCGTGCACGCTGTGTTGTTTCGGTTGGGATTCCATTCCCGAACGCCATGGATGAACAGGTTTCTAAGATGTTGTCCTTTATTCAGCCGCATATATTAAAGGAATTAGTGCCATTTAAAGCCGTTTGAAAATTCTTCAAGAAAAATATATGAGGAGGCAGTTGCAGCTAAATTTGAGAACGAGTAGGCAAGTATTAACAAATCGAGAGGTTATGTGCGATTGAGGGAAGAAAGGGAGGGGGGGGGGGGGGGGAGGATGGAATACTCAAATTCAAAGTATGTCAAAAGTAGCAACTGGCTGTTGTTGCCGAAGTCTGTAGTGGGTAGTGGCAGAAATTCATCGTAATTCCCTGAATGCTGGTCACCCTTTGTGATGAAACCTGTATTGCCACCTTTTCAGGCCCATGAAAGTGTCATTTCTGTTATTTGCGATTATTTCTGAGGGCTAAACCTCTTTTGTTTTTTTTCCTCTGTTTTCGGAAATTCCCAAAGGTTATGTGCTTTGAAGCCTAGACTTCTTAGATTATATGACAAGATATAATGCTGTTAGTGCTCAACAGTGGTCATGCTTAGTTCTTTTTTGAGGACACGTGTTGATCGGCTGTGGGACCGGCATTTTGCTTTTGAAAATTGAACGTGTAAGATTATAATTATTTCAGGTCTCTGAAAAAAAGAAATTTAACGATGACAACTGCAAGAAAATGAGGATACTGACAGGTGATGAATGGTACACAATGCAAGCATATCGAGCTTTGAATCAGGCACTTGGCAGGTAATTCCTTTTTGTTTTGTTATAACTACCTTTCTAGTTGTTCCATCCTTGGTCATTCCGAGAATTGTTGTGAATATCGGGTCCCTGCAGCACCTCGAACTTCCAGATTTTTTCTAGAAAAACTAGATTTTTAGCAGAGGTGTCTGCCGGGAGCTTTAAATTGCCACCTCCCAGCGTTTCCGAGAGAGAATTGATGTCTCAAGTTCTTCAAACAAAATTCGCGGAAGATGCGAAGTACTGAAATGCGCTAAAATTATATGTTTTGTCTCGAGGCATTTACTAGTTTTTCTTCACCTTTGCTGAAATTACTAACAAATTAGGGTCCCCGTTCCTTCCTATCTATTAGCGAATTTGCTTCAATGCATGTTTACAGATGCTTGCGTCATCGATCGGATTGGGGTGCAATTTTGATGGTCGATGAACGACTCCTTCAGAGGCGAAGCAATCCGAATGCGAAAAAGGTGTCGAAGTGGATTCGTGAACAACTGAGACCCCTTTCAGGTTATAAGCATTTCGTTGAAGAATTACGACAGTTCGTTAATAATATGAGCTTGAGTTCTGAATTGAAACCTGAGACTGATGAAGGACAGTCTAAAAGCGATTTCAATATTTGCACTTCATGAAGGCTTCTTTGATATTCTGGGTTTGAACCTGTGACGAAATATCGGTTCATATCAGCAGTGCCTTCAGAAAGAGTGAGGGACGATCTTGGGACGAAAAGGGGAGGGGGGTATGCTGCAATAGCCTCATGAAGGAGGAAAAGCTCGAGGGTTGTTCTCCAGCAGGTAGTTCAGATCGTACATTAATTATTCGAGGTTATCGCAAGGAGCTATCATCTGTTCCACGTGTGCTTATTTCTAAGCGTACGGGAATTGCTACTGAGTCAGTCACTTGTCGATGAAACTTACGTCTTCTAGGCTGGGGTGACTTTTGTTTAGTTCTCCTTACTCGGTCTCTCTTGGTCCAGTTGACTGTGGCAATAAACATTAGCTTGTTTTAACTACCTGTAAAGGTTACTTTGAAGAAGTTCATTGTTTTTGTTTGCAGCCGTTGTATGAAACTAAGGTTTTATTTTTGATTGCTAAACTCACCTCAGTGTGAAGTATTAAAACCTCTTGTATATATCAAAAAACTTGTTTTATCATAATTTCGTTATCATTCCGATGCTCTTTTGATCTCACGGATTCTAATGTCCCCTCAGTTTATTGAAGTTTAATGAGGTAACGATCGAAATTTATGACGATGCCGGGATGTTTAGATCATAGGTATAGGAGTTAAAACTATTTCGGTCTTTTGGTCGTGAAGAAGTTCGTGGTGATGATGTTCCGATCCCTGGTTTTTTTCTTATTGGAAATTCACGCGTTTATATAAAATTAGGCGTTTGTTGGGGTTGCAAGATTGCAGCGGATGCTGTTATTAAGTCAGAGAGGGAGTTTTTATCTTCGACTAGTTGTATCACTTGGAAAGTTCCCGTCAGTCAGTTTGCATCTTCGAAATATTCTTGATGAGTTCCACTACGGATGAATATCCCGTTTGTCAAATTTCGAGTTACATTAGTCGTGCGTTTAAGCGGTTTTGATGAAAAGGGCGCTTAAATGTGATCGTGTGGATAGGAGATCATTGTAATTTCATGTGTAGTGAATGCTGTTATCGCTGGAATTGCTGTTACGATGCTGTTATCGCTGAAATTATTTAAAGATTATTGAGACTTTATTTTTGAATTATCACAACGTGCAAAATTTAGAATAATTTGCTCGCGTGGAACTTGGGAGGGGGAAGTCGATAATATCCTAGGCATCTTCTTTTAAAATCCCAGTTGGTGGTCATACTCAGTGCTCCCGAATAATTTTCATTGGTGCCCACATATCGGCAGAAAGCCGCAAAAATCATTCATTACGATGTGCAGCGGTGTCCGTAAAGTGTCAGCGCGACATTGCAGGGTATTGTGCTGTGCCATGCTAGGCTACAGGAGTTTTTCATACTTCTATCAACGAGGTGATAAAAGAGAAACGCTCGAATATGTTTCTTCCTAAGTTTCCTTGCTCTAGGTAGTCTTATGCTTCGATGTTGAATATATTCCATATCAACACGGGAAAACTGTCTCATTGCTTCATATTCGGATTTGCCGGACGAAGTTTCGCCTAATGCATTTACCTGCATTTAGTAAAGTATTAGTATTAGTTGCCGTTCTTTAGTACTTTCCAGTGAGTTTGCAGGAAAAAATAGCATCTGAAAGTGGTTAACTTCTTGGTACCAGTGGCGCCGACTGGGATTCTGGTTTCTTCTTCAGATTCTGTTCCCACAATCTTGGACCCAGGAAACTCGGTAGCCTAAGGGGACGGGGAAGGTCCGCCCCTCTTGGCTTTCGAGAGCACAAGTGAGGTTTAAGAGCAGCTTGGTTGTAGAACCCTGAGGTCCACGACTAGTTCCGACACAAAACGCCTGAATTCGAGTAATGCTTGAAAAAAAAAACGGGACGATTAGTCTGTAAGTATTTGCATAAGTGTTGTCTTCATTATTTCAATAATCCATGGCTTTAGTCAAAAAAATCTTGCCTTAGTTTCGTGGTGCGGTTTATGCAGTCTTCTAAGCCTATCCATGCAGAAATTTCTTGCAGTGCAAAATATGTAAATAACAAATACATAGAAGAATTGTTGCGTTCCGTTCAAAATAAGAAAAAGTATTGTTTGGATGATTTCCAGCCTTATCCAGGACCTCTTACTTCGACGTTTTACGTGCGTTGGGGATGGACTTGTGTTTTGCCCTGGTGCATAGTTCCTCGAGGTGATTGAGAAATTGTTCTTCATCGTCTTTTTCAGGACAGCACCTTCAGACTTCCTTCTCCTACTGGAGGAACGTTTTGACCCCTTCACTTCCTCCTCCGCCAAAGTTGAAGTCCACCGATGTGATCTAATTGGGAATCACAAAACGACCAGACGTTGTTGAGCTAGACTCTTCAACAGCAGGAGGTTTTTACTTCTGGGGGAAAAAACTAGGCGTTGGAAAAGAGAGGGAATCATCCAAAAACCCGCTCATAGACGGTTCACAATCAAATACAAATAGAGAGTGAACAAATAAGGTAGGTAGTTGAGAAAAAAATAACTGAGGATTACCGTTTGCTGGTGGACGACTCATTTCCCTTATTAGACGATAGGAAAGCTCATCATTACGGGAGATTAAAACTATATTAAACGACGTTTTTCCCCAAAAACTCCCATCAGTAATGATTTGGAAGAGGGTAACCAACCACCTATAAATGGATGAGGAAGTGAGAACGCTTAGCTAAGCATAGACGAGTCACTGTGGAAAACTACTAGAGGGGCTGCCATAAAACACTTCCGCTCATTTGTACAAACTGTTAACTAGCGAAACAAAAAACGTTCGCAATTTGTGCATACTTTTAAAAAGCTATATTCTATGCTATCGTGCATATTTGAGATGAGGCAACGCGTCACAGTGGCGTGATACTATGCGCTGTATTGCGAATTGGGGTTAGCGGGACTTCTCTCGAATTTTTTGCTGAGCGAAGTTTGGAGAATTTTCGGATTTTTTCCCGAGCGAAATTCGGGGAAGTAGGGGAACTTTCCCTTGCAATTTTACCTGATAATGTTAATCCTAACGAGGTTGAAATCATCTTTTGGAGATTGGAATTTTAAATCAGATATGTTGAGACCCTACACTGACTGCAAAAATGACCCCCACTGGAAGAGCAAGAAATTTATATCTCCACTCAAGTACAATTTTCTGCCACTAGTGTTTCACACAACGGGTCCTCCGTGAGATTTATGCAAGTGGTTTAGTTTAGTAAAGAGTGCGATTATGCGATTGCCTCAACTTGCTAGGCTGGCTGATCAGATGAGCGGAGCGCACAATCACATATGATGTCAGCCCCTTCGGCATACTTTCTCAGTTGTTTTGGCCCATCTATGTTAAAGCGACAGACTTGGATGCCACATATTCTCGGCATTCCTAAATGACCTTAGATTATTGCAGTTTTGACTAATCGACTTGGGATTTTGCGTAGTAAGTAGCGGTATGGTTTGATTTTACCATAGGATTACGTGACCTCGACGATTACCTAGAAGGTGATAAGTGGTAAAGCATCGGACACATATTATATGCAACATGGCCATAAACGTGAGTTTGCAAAAGTCACCCGCAAAATGAAAAGTCTGATGAAGTGGCACTTCTAACATAGACTAACTGCATGCACTCCGCATATGAGGCGCTGGAAGAGAGAGAAAGTAGAAAGATATGATTTCTCACAAATTGTTAATTTCGACAATGTCGTCGGGAGTGAAGAAAATCTAGGAACTTTCCACCGTATAAATGACTACCATGGCATTTGCGATCATAGTTACAGACTGACTGATTTGGATAATCATGTCAAAAAACCCAACGAGGTAATGAGATGCAAAGGCGACCCCCGCGCTTGCGGTGTTCAGGACCCATCCAGGTATCGCTTCGGTGCTCGATTGCGCGGTAACTACAGACCAAATGGGATATTCTGTCCGCGTCTGTGTGGAAAACTCATTTTCTTGCAGAAAAAAGGCAACCATTTGCAGATTCTAAGCGCTTCCAAACTCCAGTGCCGCCATGTTTGAATTGCAAAATACTCAGATAGCAAATACGGACGGGTACCCCTTGTAACGATGGCGACCGCTAAACTCCAGAATCACCAATAGACGTTAATTAATATACGGAGGTGTCTACCTCTTCGTGTGTTGGCAACCTTCTAATAAGGCAACAACTGTCTGCCAGCGTTAGTAATTGAGTGTGTGGTAAAAATTAACCTTCGCAGAAAAGCGAACGCGATGATTTATGGCCCCGTCCAAATTTTCCAGGGAACTTCTTCCTACTTCCTTTCGGACAGGATTCGTACCACTCAGCAACGAAGTGATGACTTCAAGGAATGTCCCCTTGGGATCGGCTCTCTTCCCTAAGGGAGAGTTGAGAAGGTGAAGGCAATGAAGAAACGTCGCCCATTGCAGCACTAAATGAATTACGCGACTTAAGTCGTGAGGGTGGTGTCCCGCACAATAGTTGCGTTGCATTCAGCTCCGATAGTACAAACTCAATACACGCGTAGAGCTGTTCATAGCTGATCTCTGCTACGCGTCCATCTGTAAATTACAGTTCGGTTTTCAATTTTAGTCTACTAATAAACGGGTTTCACCCATTCCTTTGCTCCATTGATCTGAAACTGAACTCGAATAAAGTGGGAGTTTATATCAGATAACCTTAAAGAAATGATTAACGCTTCTGCAGGCTCACTTGTTAAAGTGCGTGATCCTACGGTCTTCCAACAATTAAATCATAATATGAGTGCAAACTGCGGAAATCTTTTCGCAAAAATTTTTCTCCAGTGAAGTAAATGTGGAAGCGAGTACATCAGTCAATAAACGCAATCATTTGGGAGGTGAACAGTGGTAATGAATATTCGGAGCACTCTGATCTCTTCAATTACGACTGTGTCGAAATATTTCACTCCAAAAACGCATATAAATATGCAAAATTTGCCTACCTATCTGATATCCAGCAATTTCGATGTTGTCGAGAACGGGACGGAAGTCGGAGTAGCCCAACTCGAGGTCGATCAATTCACTTGACTGTGTGGCCAACTGTAACGCGCATTAAATATTGGAAAGCATGTCAATCAAACATACGATTCGAATGTGCATGATGAGTCGTTACTTCTTAGTGCTGTTTAAAACTTCCTAACATCACCTACATGTTACAAGCTGCTGGGAAATTCTACTTGCATATTACCTTCGGACTACAAATACCCGTCCTCTCGCGTTTGATCGTGAGTTGAGTTGCAGCTGATTTCTAATGGAAAAAAGAATTATTTGGGGCGTATATTGGGCACCTTAATAAAGGAAGAGAGCTCTGCACATCCTTCAACCTCGTAATAACATATACCTCAGCAACATTATTTTTAAAGCGCCTAACTTGTAAAGGGTTAATGCATATCAACATCAGAATAAACATAAAAGGAAATCAGCGATAGAAACAGCAAGAACCTTTCTCAGATGCCGTTTTATTTGTATGGGTGCTGAATCGGCTGCAAAAACACTCCTTCTAAATTGATCAATGACCCGTCTTTTATGATGCAGCGCTACCGCCAATACGCCATCGGCATCCGGCGAGATCGTTTCAGAAATATAAATCAGCCTGGATTTGCGTATATTTCAGCTTAATCATATATTTACGACTGGACATTTAATTTAATCCCGACCTGCAGAACTCCAACTGAAATGTCTAAGATATACTTTCAAAGTTAAATGATCTTATCGAAATGCAAAAAGAAGTGTTCGAGCGGAATGGGTCATATAAAGGAGCTTACTAAATGACTAGCGGAAATAACGAAAGATAATATTTAGCGACGCGCATGATCCGACTCTTTATTTTTTTCTGGCCAAAAAGAATGTCGGGAAATATTCTGAAGCAGCTGACAAACTGATGACTGAGGTGAACGAATAATTTATTTTGTTTACTGCAGGCATCACCGGCCTTTTATTCACTCTTATTAAATGAATGCCAATGTCAGAAATTATATAAATCCGTCGGAGGGCATTAAATATGCAAAGGTCGTCTCAAAGGTTTTGGAGTGAGGTTAGTATATCAGTGGATTTGAAATCATTTTCAAAATAAAATCACGTTGCGTGAGTAAATCATAGCAGGTTATCCTGAATGAGAGTAAAAACCATATATCGAAAGCTATAGAGATATTATTGAAACGTCAGAAACGTAGGTGAACTTTAACTGGAAGTTGGGATCGACTGGTATATAGAAACTTCTAAAGTGCACGATGGAATAGTTACATTAGGATTGATTAGCGCGGTGAAGGGACAAGGGAAAACGGTTAGAAAGTAAACAAGGATGAAACCTGTGAGCCATATCCAGAATCTCGAGCACCGGGTCGGTGATTAGTTGTACTGAATTAGCAGCCACGTTCAGGACTGCACCCGCCGACGATACTAAACGTAGCGCAATAAATCACTTCCCCTTAACATTATCGATGAAATTTTCATCCATTTATCTTTATCTAACAAGCATCTGCGACGTGAGGGCGGGGGGAGGGGGGGGGGGTGGGGACTAGCAACACTGAACATCCAGTTAAAAACGATAGCACCTTGAAAAACCGACCAGGAGGAATAGTCTTTTTCGTCGCAAAATTAACAAAAACTTGCTTTTTCCACAGATTATCTCGACTGTTTTCCTTAGTGAGATAGAGAAGTGATTAGCTGCTTAGTTTATATGATTACTTTATGAGCTTAGAAACTACTAAAACCATTCAGAAGGAAGGAAGAGCTACATCTTATTGCGCTAAATATAGAGACTTTGAGAGCTACTGCTGGCAGATTAAATCGACTGTGTGTTCACTAACAAAAGAAGTGGGAAGCGCTAATCACGAATTTCAGTCCTCGTCATTCATGAAATCCTGCAAACAACCCGGCCTCGAACGAGGTGATCCTGCCAGTTCTGCGACGACATCCCCCTCCACCCTTGCTTGCATTTCTAAAGATATCCACAACAAGTCGACGAGAGGGCTCTAGGGTTTGGCGACGCATGCTACTGAATCGTGAACTTTAAAATTAAAAAAAAAAAACGAAGTTTGGAAAAGAGGTTTTCGATCACCAGCAGAGTCATAGCACTATCCGAGTGAAGGAACTATGATGAACTTTAGTCTCTTACTGAGTATTTCTGCTCATATAAGTAGTGTTTATTAGTTTTATTCTCTATGAAATGTCATTAATGTGAACAGTTGGCTTGTTGTTATTATGCAGGCAGCTAAAATTCAATTATCAAAAAACATAGGTCGGTACTGATCGCTTGAAAGTCGGACTGTTTGCACTCTCCACGAGCCTCCAATCTTTTCCTAATCAATTTCTGCCCAATCATATTTCTATGAAAAAAGGCAGAAACACATCAAATCTAAGTGAAGATATAACGGGTTTCCGTAATTTCTTGGTCAAAATACAGAGTCAAGCTATCTCACCCAACAGCATATCGCCTAATTTTCGAATCCGCGACTCTCGAAAATGCCGAGGGCTGCGATTAACGTTCTACTGGAAGCAACAATTAGCTCGTCACCTAACAAAATAAATAAATGATTCATTTACTTCGAAGATGGCGTTCGGTTGCCAGTCGGCGTTCGTTCTCGGTTGAATCAGCGCGCATGATCTGACGGAGGTTCGGTAGTCTAATTGGTGCTTCGCTGCGTGCTTCAAAAACACTCTTCAGCTGTTCAACCTACATCGAAAGAAAAAACAGATGCAATCTTCCATCGTCGATACGGTAATTTCTTTTCAGCAGTACTTCCTCACTCAAAGTTCTGCATTACCTATGAGACAGCTTTTTTAGTCATCTTCAGTCCTATCTTGAACAATAACTTCAATCCACACTTAAGGTAGAATAGCTATGTTGGAACTAAGAGTTACACGAAAGATAATCATCTACAGCAGAGCGTTGGTAGCTCTTCAAGCTGTTCGAGCAGAACGTCTGCTTTAGCCTTAGCATTAATGACATAAACTAAGCGAACTAAATTTACAGAAGGAAACTGCCCACCTATAAATTACTGAATCCATCATAAATAGGTGATAACATCGCACTTGCTGGTCGAAACAACATTTATGAAGTGAAGAAACCCGTTATCTGAATGCGTTAATGAACTGATCAAAATGTTCAGTTAGATGCCTTGTAGCTAATTAGATGCGGATAGTTTCTATTTGTGGGAAAAATGATGCAAAAAATGGCTAACTGACTCTGCCACACTGATTTTGTTGTCCTATTGGGAGGTGCTAGTCGAGGCAATGAGATGCTCGCACTCAACGCACGCGTTTCGCCGTCCATGTTAACTTTCGTGCGCACCTCTTGCAAACTGTTCGCCGAGTTTGCTGTAATGTTTATTTCTTTTCACTCGACCGTCTATTTTTCACGACTCGGCATCTATCTGTTGCAGTTTTTTGGGGCATACAACTCTAAGTATATCAACAGGCTTCCTTCAATAATGTAAGGTGTTCGACAATATAATTTATTATCTGAAATCTGTAATTATGGTGGAGGAAATGTAAGGGAAATATCTCCTTAGAGTTTTGCCCTATCGAAAGACGTTCTGAATTTTGATCAAGAATTTTACTGAATTTTTTAGTTGATCGTTTGTAACATTTCCAAATCATACTAATTTTCTTTCTTCAATAAATCTCTATCCACTTATGTTTGCGTTAGAAAAGTGCGAAGTGTAATCTCTGAACCGTGATCTGCATCAATAAATAAAACAGGCATCGCCACTAACGTTTTCGTGGTTTGTCTATACCAAATGCGCGTTGAGGTAACGTTGATTTCGTATCGCAACGTGAGCGGAGATGACGGTAGTTTTCTAATGGATGTAATGTTAATTTTTGAGTGTTCGTCGAATTCGTTGACGATGCTGTCGTTTCTCTTCAACAAAAGGCACCTCATTTTATGAATATCATTCAAGAACATATGATGTCTGGATCACCGGTCATTTGATCTGCTCTGATAAAATGATGTCTTTTATCAAACTGATAAAACGATAAGGTCGCTTATCTAAATGGAAGTTAACTTTCAGACATACACAAGCGGCTTTTTTGCACGCATTGAAACCTATACTGATTTTGGTTGGCATCGAATGCGGCTGTTCTATTACTATATTCAGTTCGTCCGCCTTTTCATTCTCGGCTTTTTCACGTGCTACTCTCTTCGTCATCTCTCTCTCTCTCTCTCAAAAAACACTAATAATCCCATGCTAGTCGAAAAGAAAATAGGGACTCAGGCGAGTGGCGAAAGAATTATAATTAGAGATCCTATATTATTATCTTCCGTAATCAAATGTTCATAACCACTCACCTTACTGCTAAAAAACTTTGCTCATTTATGCTTCTCTAGTTGTTGATAAATGAATCAGCTACAACGTTCCCGAACTCCGGCATCACTCACACCAGGAACAGATTGTTTTAGTTGAACTTATTAAGGAATTCTGCCACTGGATTTGGGTTTCTGACCAGCCAGAAACATAAAGTGCGCCAAAATGGGATTCAAGCAATACGTATACGCAGCAAATATCAAATTCTACTCTCCATATAAATATACCATCGCAGAAACTATAAAAATATTGTGTATGACGCTTGACATGACTGTCTTCGAGAGGAGAAAAGAACTGCACGATATGATGTTGATGAAAACTTCGACTTGTCCTTTCGATAGATCTCATTTACTTACCGCTGCTTTTGCAATGATTTCGATGTGTCGCTCTTCGCTTTGGAGGCATGTGCACGAAGTAAATCATCAAGGCATAACATGAATCGTTCAGTGATGAGACTCGAAATGCCGATAATGTCTGCACGTTGACGGTGATCCTTCTCCAGACAAGCATCCACCATACCTCTTAGCTCACTAAAAAGATCCGCCAATGCCAGCCAGCTATTTCGACAATAACGGCGATAAAATCAAATTCGGAAATATCCCCTTAATTAAATACCATACCTTCCTACCGTTACGACCAGATTTTAAATAATAATATGGCAAAGATAATACTGAACACTACCACTACATTAAAAAGACCGATGAAGAAACATACGGAGAATATTTGGGATCGACCGGATCATATTTGCTTTCGACGATTGCAGTCGCGAGACGTAAAACGTTATGTGAGAAGAACGCCGGCTTCAGATTGCACATTTCATAGACGCAACATCCAAATGACCATACATCCGCTTTATCCGAATACGGCTCATTCTGCACGATCTCCGGGCTACATATAATTCAAACTTAGGTTTTATTGCCAGAGTGAAATCTATTTATTTAATGCTATCCACTTATAAGAAAGTATCCTATGAACGTTAACAGAATTACCACAAATAAAAATGGTCGTTAAAGAATTTTTTAAATAATGAAAATCTTTCTTTTGCGTACACTTTAGCAACAAAAAGCTGGACTTATGTCGCCAATATATGTTTACGATGGTGAAACTAACATCAATAATTAAACTTCAATATCAAGATTCAAGTTAATTCTTCAAACGCAATTCTTTGACTGATTACAGGCTTAATAAGATCTCCGTCATTCTGCTACTCAACACATACGCAGAATTATCTCATTGGTTTAATATCAAGCAGGCAGCCAGCCGATCGAGAAAAATCAGCCGAAGTGCAGATATTCATACAGATATTCCAGAGAGCTGCCATTAATGAGTACATTACGCTTTGAATCAATACTATGCGGCCTCTGACTAATATCACTGATGGCTACTCCGACATACCGTTTTGCCTTATCAGAGCAATAACAACATTTCTTAATCTCCTTCATGGTGATGCAAAACAATGAGGCGAAAATGCTTCGCGGTGACACGCCCCGCTAATGAATTTCGCCCTTGCACATCTCGAAAATCAGTCTTCAATACATGCTGGCCTCATCTTGAACAAATTCTTTTCAACGATACTACAGCTGATATTCTCGACCGATTAGCCATTCAGCGACAACTTCACAGCTTGATAGACGAGAACATCCTCCTAATGTTCGAGATTTTTTTCAAATCCACCCACTGAAAATATTCCGATGAACGTATAGCATAGCAGTTATCTCTTTCTTAGGATCAAAAACCTTGGGAGAATTCTCATTCCAACCGAATATATCTGAGATTGTACTAAATTCATAAACTGAAATGTTTACAATTTGCTACAAAATCTTAACAGTGGAAACGAAACGTTTGAATTTGCTCTCGTAAAATTTATGTTTTCGATAGAAGGACGGCATACCAACTATAGACGATCGTTCCAGCCGCCGATTTCAAATAATCTGCACCTCTTTCTTTTGCTAAACCGAAATCCGCTGCAAATCATTACACTTTTATTCAAAAATGGTGACAATAGAAACTGGTACCTGTTTTAGAATATATCGACTCTATAGTATACAAATTGACAAACTGTCGCATATACAATAAGCATTCAATTGAAGAAAGAATTTTCACTAATATATTCATAGTTGTATGACCGATTTAGCAAAATACCAGTCACTATTAGCTATAACATCTTCACATGTCGCTCGCTAACTGTACCATGCTAACTATCATATAGCAATTATACTCTAGACGGCACTCAATGGATGTTTCGTCCGATCATTCCAGGTTTCCTTTCAGCATCCTTCCCAACTCTCTTTTACAAGTTAATCTGAATTAAACTTACTAATCACAACACGATCATTATCAGCGAGCATAATATTGTTTGGCTTGAGATCACGATGGACAATCCGCTTATCTTTGTGTAAATATCGAAGAGCGAGTGCCATCTAAATCAAAAAACAGTTAAATTTTTCCACCTCTGGACTTTTTGACAAGTGATAATAATAACGATACTATCATGAGAACACCGCTGGGGCTTACTGCTTGCTCATTTAAGGTAACAAAACATGTAACATGTTCCACTGCTATCAGGAAACGCACGCTGACACTATTGAGCAGCTGTCGTTTTCTTGGGAAAGGTTAACCAACGGGATTTTTAAGGCGCATTTTGGATGCTTTTAGATATGCATATAAAGAACGAAACCGAACTGAACCTCTCTAAGTGTTCGGTAGCTATTTTCACCTATGAACAAGCTACTAATCAATAAATAAAACAAACATCACCAAAGGATTCTATATTGTATTCACTCTATAAGACATGAAAAATAAGGGTTAAACTACATGTCGTGAGGATTTATTGTTGTTAATACTGAGAAATAAATAACGTCAAATGCTGAAGGAATATAAAATTAAAAAAAAAAAACAGATAGATGTAAAGATGCCTGGATGACGATATTCCATATGCGTGCCTCAGGGAATGTTTCGCATTTCTCTTTCACCGAATTAATGTGATCCCTTAATGAGGCGCCTTCAATAAGATCCATCACGATATATAACTTGTGATTCTCGACAAAAACACGTCGATAGCGAACAATATTCGGATGACGTAGCTTAAACTCTTTGATCTATCGAACTGAATTACTAATACTCATTTAATTAATGCATTACTTAATTCAAATATTATCTGCTTATCTGTCTATTTATAACGGATCGAATAATTTTTATTATTACATCAAAAGCACATAATGCTCAACGAAAATCATCTCTCAAATTTACTATATGTAACAGATAAATAAATGCTCGGTGTATTTTACTATAAGCTATATTGTTGGGGTTCAATTTTGCAAGTAAAGTGAGAGTGCGCGCTAATAAAACACTATGGGCAAGTCAACATTCTGGAATTCAATTTCATGGATCATTGAATGGACTTGGATGAACTGGATACATATGAACATTAATTTAAATAGGATATATAGTAAGCTGTTACCGATGTTCTTTTCAAAACATCAAAATGATAACTGTTATGGAGAATGCTGTCACTATAAACAATAAAGAAAGCGATAATTAAGTTAACCTGTTGTTTAATGATTCTTACTTCACTTATAATGTCGCCATAACTTTTATCGGCATTGCTATCGTCTTCCTGCAGCATGAAAATCTGAAAAAGGTAAACAATCGTTAAACTCCACAAAATGAACTCAATGACTGAGAAATTAGTTTAGAGATTAATTCCAATTTTCCCATTAAGGTAATATGACGTAACTAGTACATTTTACAAAAGAAAACACATACAATAAAGAATGTGACGGTTTCTGAAGATGTTCATTCAGAAGAATTAATGGAAGAGGTTAGAGATCCGCCTGAATTCGTCTGAGATGTCTACGATTCCCTCATAAAGCGAAGATCTACACAGTAAATCGGAAGCCTTACGATTCCGAAAAAAGTGGAAGAGAGACAGATCTAAAGTGGAATTCTTGTCCTTATATATTAACTATTTGGTTGGAGTTCCAGAAGAAGCACCTATATATTCTTACTTTTGTGATACCAACATCTAATATTTTCTTCAGCGTTCCAGTAAATAAATAAGCGACAAGATGCGGCAAATACCTCTTTAAGAGCATACACAGGTGCTGATGAAGCAAGTGCCGAATCAACG
Organism: Parascaris univalens; assembly: GCA_037576465.1. Lineage (NCBI taxonomy): Eukaryota > Metazoa > Nematoda > Chromadorea > Rhabditida > Ascarididae > Parascaris > Parascaris univalens. The sequence goes on from JBBHLZ010000009.1 coordinate 22,275, forward strand.
GTATGCTTGCGAGCACGATACACACAACCGAACGCACCTGCTCCTAATTGTTCTATTACGGCATACTGCCCAATGAAAGCGATTGGTGTACGCTGTTGGTCGGCCGTATCCCAACAAGATAATACTGTATCCTTCGGAACCGTCTTCTGAAAATGCAATACGGTGCACTTTTTCGGTGATTTGTCTTTTTGCGACTGCGTGTTTGTCCTTTTTGTGATCGCTCACCAGCGCTGCATGACAAATCACATTTTTCTTATACAGTATCATATACGACTGCTTCCTATGCACTTCCGTAGACTGACTTCTTTTCTGTGTGTCTTATGTGTTTGTGGGTGTGCTTTACAACCACCAAAGCTTGAGCTAAGGAAGTCGAAAAAATGGCCTCTTACCTTACTTCAGTTGCCGGTTGATTGAAGCACCGACAATTTTCGAACTGGCACCTTCAGAAGTAGACGGGGACTCTTAAAGGTGCCAACAATTTTGCATTTTCAGCACTGCTGGGCCTCGATTTTTCATCTATGAAGTTACCGATAAACAAATCTCTTGTGAAAAGCCTATACGACGGCCAGGTTAATTAAGCCATGAAAGCCTTATTTTGCCTAGTTTACATTTTATCGATATCTGTGAAGCTCACTGACCAGCTAAGAGAGGTACAAAAAGCCGCATATCGTGGTAGCTCTAACGGCAAGCTTCCCCACTCGTTACTCATGCATTAACGCAAGCCTCCATAAAAATTCATTGCAGATAAAACGACCTACTATGATTTAAGGCACAATGAACTCTGAATGATCGTTTGCGTACCACACGAATGAATATAATCTATCTCGAACGTGTGACTTATAACGAAAAAAGGAGGGATGGGAGAAGTGGGAGTGATGGAGAGTGAGGGGAGAGAGGAAGTAGAGACCAGCGAATGCTACACTTCCTTCATTTACTGGCACCATTATCTCTCCAATGAATGTTAATCAAGAATCTGGTCTCTGCTAAGAAAATTTAGAACCCATCGAGAGTGCAAAAACATAAATGGACTTCTTCACTAACACATGCGAACTCAATGAATACTTTTGAGCTCTCACTTCCACTAGTCGCCCCCTTCCTTCTCCTCACAATAATGAGAAACAATTTCAAAAAATTAACTGACGATAATATTTCGATAGCTGTCAACAAGTGGTGCGTAGGCTGTCAGCTCATGCACATAGTGGCCAATATCGATAAATTGCTCGTAGAATTCAGGTTGGAATACTCGTCGGAAAAAATGCCGATTGCGTTCCAAGCAAAACAATAGACGTAGCACCCGAAATACTGAGCACTATAAATGCGCGCTACTCTAACGCCACAGTGAAAGTGAAACGATATTCGAGCTTAGTGAACTACACAGCACTTCACTGATTTATATATGCTAGTCCTATTACATACTTTAAATCTGAAGCTACAACGTTTGAATATTCAACCCTATCAATCTTGCTCTTTTCATGTGTAAGGTTATTGCTGCAATGACCCACTCCGCCTAGAATTTAATCAAAGAGTATTTTTTTTGTCTGCTCACAGTATTCCGATATCTTAGCAAAAGACTCATAATTTTAACCTCATCCACTTGTAGTCTTATTTAGGTTTATCGAACTTATTTGTACTCCGATATTTATGCCAGTGATCTTCCGAGATAAAAGATAAATCAGTAAACTTAATATGAATCTGCTGAAATCTGCTGTAGCTAATGAAATGGCAAACGAGCTCGAACACTAACACTCATTAAACATTAAATTGGACAACACAATAACAAAGTTTTTCACAGAATATGCAAACAAAATTTTATTGTTCCTTAAGCAAATACATTTTTTGATATCGATAAAGTTAACCTGTAAGACCCGAAAATTTTCATTCTCAGATAAGAGTGGTTTGTCGTATTGCAGCAAAATAATGCGACCCAATTGGTAGATGCCGTTGTTTTGAACGATAAGCACCTGATTGCCATCAAATAGACACAAACGAGCCAACACCGTGCATATACCTTCAATTCAATTACGTGTCTAAATTGTTGTTTTCGTCAGGAAGATAAATCGTTAGACGCTAGGAGGCATCGTTTTCGACCAAAAAATCGAATGGATATTGCGGCCTCTTTCATGGAAACATGCAATTTCTTCAGAATCATTCAGAACATATCAGGGATCAAATGTCGTTTTCACTCCTTGACAAGGTTTTCTGGAAAATTCGCACTGACTTATGGAAGCTTCTAAACAGTAATGATTGAAGGAAAGGAAATGAATTGTGTTTCCACAATGGCCTATCTCTCATTGCGTATTGGCGTAAATTCGGGTACAAATGTTGGCTGCTATTTGCGTTAGTTAAGTAAATATGTACCCGTCTCCATAGTAATCCAATCGTCGATGCTACGATCAGAGGTTGTGCGTGCGGCAAGCTCAGCGATAAGAATAGGTACACCACCGGTTGAGACGATCTCGGCGGCTGCTTCAATATCTTCGGCGAGCTGAGCCAACGTCCATGCAACATGCCATTGTAGACGACAGTTTTTTACGCACAATACACTGCAAGTACCGCAAACTTTTCTTTGCATATTTTATAAAATATTACTCGCAAAATATAACCAATAAGGAAATAATTTCAGATCGATTAGAATTCTCGTGATGGAATGACTGCATTCATTTGGTTCTAACGTAACACTCGCCAAATTGCGCAGCCAAACTGATCACATCGCTTCATTTCCATTGGTCGGCTGATTCGTTGGATTAAAGGTAAATGGATTAGCACAAGGACAGACTATCTACAGCTCGATATTAGCTACGGTCCCTTCTGATATTCACAGCGAATCGTCGCCACTGGTCTACATCTGGAACCTCGGCGCAGTCTGAACGTTCTTAGAAGACAAAGAGAATCTTGAAAATGTCCCAACGCTTGGAACGTAGCGGTGATATTCACTGGTACACCGAACTCTATAATGCTAAAGAGCGTGGACCATTTTGACTTATCACGCCCCAAGTAGGCGTAAATATCTCTTGTGAAGATGCTGTGGTGTTCTAAATTGCAGCAGTGTCTCGTGGTTTTTCGACCTTCGATGCATCTGAATTGAAAACTCCATCAATCCTAGTTGCCAGGTGAAGAAGGATGGCCAAAAGTCAGACTGATCTGTCCAGTCGAATCCTACAAGATGAGTTCAAGGACTACATTGGGAGATGTGGAAGAAAGATGGTGCAGATGCAGCAAGAGAAATGCAATCACCTGATGAGCAGTGGAACACCATCATAAACCTTAATCTGTTCTCGAACTTGATCATCGCAGCAGAGGATTCTCAAAAGGCTTATACACAACCTGAAATTTTAACTTCCGTTAGCAAATTTTTGCAAAAAAACCAAAAACAAATGAATATGGTGGAGTAAATCTGCGACAAAACCAAGCTAATAAATCCGTGCGTCTTGTTTTGTATCCTTCAAAACTGCATCTAAATTGCAACCACTTTCGATCGCCACTTTTCAAACACCAATAGTAAGATAGTCCTGCCATTTAATGATGCAGTCTCTGAATATAACCTATTCACAATTTCCTACTTGGATGAACCTGTGAACAAGAAATATGGAGGTCAAAGTCGCCCTGTGGGATTTACTTTCCCAGCGGTCATTGCCCGAGAACAAAAATGAACAGGAAAGGGACATTGAGCATAGACAAAAAAAGGACATCATGGCATACCACTTCAGAAGGCTATAGTCTTATCGAATAACAATCAGTGCCAGTGTATTTCCTTGAGTTAAAAGCTGCTTTCATTTCTTTGCAATTTTTTTCATGGCCATGGTTCTTCTGCATATATGTTTTATGCAATGCTGAAGATAAACATTTTTTGAGGCATACAACGTTGTCGTTCTGCGTATATATATTGTGCGCATGCGTTTACACGTCCAATACATTTTAAGGAGACCTTCACTGTAACTTTCTATTGCGGTTTTTACTAATCCAGCTCAATCTTAATTTATTTCTGGAAATAAATCTTCCGCACATTCCAAATAACACAAAAATGCTTCGACGCAGCCAAGAGAATGCAGAAGCACATATAATAATAACTCCTCTAGCTCGCTCGTTCAGTTTTTCTGACGTGCGAAATACTTTTATTTTCATGAAAACGGTACCTTAAGACATGCAATCATTCAAGCATTTTATCTCTATCTGCAAAAGTTACTGCAAAGCTCATAATCAAATACGGTCCATTTAAATTTCATCACTTATTATTTAAATATATCCGGATTTTAACGAAAGTTCCTCCTAATTTTTCAAGCACTAAGAGAATATTTCAGACTTTTGTGTAAGGAGATCGGTGTCCTTAGCGAGTTGAAGGCATGCGTCAACTGCGATCGATGCGCCAATCTCCATTCTTGCGATGCAGCTCATCTCAGCTAACGTTCCCATTGACTGCAAAGCTTGTCTTGTTTCTCTCAACTGGAATTAAAAGAAATAATGTGTAAAAAAATTTTCCTGATGGCGCTATTCATTTTTCGGAAACAACTTGTAAACTCATCCTTGTAAATGCCTAGAACACAGCCGGAAATAAACTAACCTTCTGCTACTAATAGCGCCTCGACATTAGCATTAACACATAGTGTGGGCAATGAAATCGAAAAAAACAACGACTTTACCACTCTTTTTGATATATATCAAAGAATTATTTGAAAGTGATCCTTAAAAGATTTCTTTCTCCTCTTTTTATTCCCGGAAAAATCCACCTTACAAATATTATCAATTGATGAGTAATATCAAATGGAAAATTTTCAGAATAGCTATCCTGAACACTAATTTGTGACTTCCATCTGCAGAACATATTGGCTCTATTTACACATGAACGATAAGAAACTAATGACCTATTTTGGTCATCAATTCGAATTAAGCTTCCTGCCACCTCCTATCTACCTGTATAATGACCGCGCCTCTAGAAATCGCCTCTTCTGTTATTCCCTCTAGAAAGAGAATGAAAAAAGGCGCGATTCAAAAATTGCAATTTGAGAACTGCGAACCTATCAAAACTTCATTTAAATTCCCTTTCTTTGTTCAAGCAACGCTGAAAGTAACGATCATATCTGTGGAGCGGAAAAACAAAGAACAGCAGGTGATCGTCACAAATGCCTTTCTCCTAATCGGATCGTCGCTTAAAATACACCGCTCACCTGATACCTTTTTTATCGATTTGCAGCAACAGTTACGCTCTTGCGCTTCAAACAACGAATAAGCCATCCACCGCTCCGCCTCTTCCCACCCACTGTCTCTTACCCTCCCTCCCTTCCCGTCCCCAAGTTCATTAACCTATCTTCAAGCTCACGAATCAGTTTGTTGTTTCTGGTACAGCTAGATACAAACGCGCTAAAAAAGCCGATCTGAATGCTCATACAAATCTGCAAAAAATTCCGCTTTCCGTCGATCGACCGACATGTTAACAAAAATACGGCACAGGAGATCGTCCTTTTTGTGTAAGCTACAACCGTCAAGTTTCTTGTCGTGTCCTCATCAACATACTCGGTAGCCATAAATATGCATAGCAATGACATAATCACAACGAGCGCCTTTCGAAGTGCACTTGATTGCGTGAAATGCAAACAGCTGCGAAGCGAGTGAGGTGCGAGGAAAGGGATTCTCGTGATTTCTCTATTTTGTTGCTTATTTATAAATCGGCTATAAATAAAGACGTCATAGAATAAAGAGACACAGAGCAAGAAGGGAACTGAAAAATTAGACACGAAAGTGCGGAAATGTGCAGATGCTTTCAGCGAGAATGTCTGAAGTGGTGCTGAAAACTTATGAAACAATACGCTAAAATTTTGGGCACTTCAGTTGGTATCTTACTTTTCTACTTCGCACACAAGATGTAATAATTATGTATTTTTCATGCTGAGGAAACCTAATTCCACTGAAATCCCGCCATGTTTCTCCTCTATCTCCCTCTGCCGCTATCCACGTTGCTCGTATTTGCGATATTTGTGTTGTTGGGGGAAAAGCATAGACCATGGCTTTAAGTGTTCAAATGAGACAAACAAGTAGACACATTGGAAGGCGAAAATGTCTTCTGAACGAAAAAAGACGCCAGAACTCTTGCGAAGCAACATGATTCATTCATTCCCTAATGGAGGACCATTCAAATAGTTCCAATAAAGCAATATCACTTAAAAGAGATATTGAAGAGTTGCATGTTATAAAATAATGCATTATGACAATTGTCTATTGCAAAATGTTACCTGTAAAGTCGCCTGAAGTACTGTTATCTCTTTTGAGCTTAACAGTAATATAATTACCTGAAATCAAAAAAAAAACTATGCAATTCTGGGACATTAAAAAAATTTTCTGAAGGCGCGAAAACGGAAAAGTTGCTCCAATATTTCTCGACTCCGATTAATATTAAGGAGAGTTTCCGGTCAGTCATTTTTTTAAAAGAATTCCAGTCTAACTTCTTTGTGAGCCCGTGAGTAATAAATATTTAAAACGGCATCAGCAGTGAAAAGAGCAGTGATTCCCCTCGCTCCCTTCAGGAATTCCGTGCATATATGGAGCGACTTAGAGGACGCTCTCAGTACTTCCACCAATCACCGTTTTCTCCGCCGCACCTCTCCCACTGCAATTTTCTAGCGTATCTTCGTCAGTTCTGACAGACCTCTCACCCGAAATTTTCCATATTATTCAGAAATTCAAGAAGTGGTAATTCTTGCTGATAGCCTTCATGCTGCAAATGGCACCGAGCGAATTTCTTGTTCATTTTGGCATCTACATGCAAGCGGCAAATATGACCATATTTAGCCCCAAATTTCCAGCTGCTACATTTTTAGCACCTCTGATTTTCTTTGGCATTCGCTTGCCATCTCCCCTCTTCTGAAAAAATGCACACGTCCAACTCTCTCAGCTGTAGAGGGAAATTCTAAAGATGTAGGTGCTAACGGATAAAACGACCATGTCAGTGATGACATCTATATGTTAAAAGTAGTCCGTCTTTATCGAATGTTCAACTCAGCGAACACTGAAGTACTTAGTAACTAAAGTTATGAGACAAAACACTCCACCTGCTCTTTTATATGGCAACTCCATTAAGGTTCCTTTGGGCGAATTATTCGGCATTATGTGTTCAAGGATAAACTGAACTCATCGCATGCACACTAGCTACACTTCAATATTTCCCTATGGGTGCGATTCTTTCAATTACCTCTTTATGAATATAATCTTAAACAGCAATATGCTACTAATTAAATATCGAAGAGAAGTGGGATTAAATCTGCTAACCCTGTGAGCACCATAAGTGGCCAATTCTTCAGCATTCTCCACTTTATTGGCCACCTTTTGTGTAATACCTGAAATATGATTCGGCGCTAATAAAGAACTTAAATGCCTTACAAAGCAATCATAATGAGATATCGACGACCACCGAAAATAAATGATAAATAGCTGCAAAGCGGCAGAACTATTTTACATTATTTCTTAATAATTTGCAATTTATATTATACTGCGGGAAGATATGTGACGCTTACGTCTGAATAAATCCTATCCACTTAGAGCTATGAGCTAAACAGGAAATATACAGCTATGCATAAAACAGGAAATAACTAACTGAGAAGTGCGCGTGTTGAGGCAGACCATTCAGCGACGCCTTCGTTGCGGAGATAAGAGTGAGTGACGAACGATAGAAGCTGAAAATGATTTTCTATGAGCTGATGAGGCCAGTGAGACTGACGGCTTTATCGGCCTATAAGCGAGAGGACATCTCTTACAGTCATTCTTACCTAGCATCATTTACAATATTACTTTGAGTAACTGAAATGAAATCCTAACAGACAAAACGTTAAAAGACAAACACTGCCGCTCAAGTTAGGCCAAAATTTCCAAAGAACACCCGCAAACACCGAGAGACAGCCGCACGCGAAACCACCCTGAAGCAATAGAAAATAATCCTAAAAATATTGTGCCCTATTAAATTCGTTTCCTCATTCTGTCGTATCATTAAATTCGTCGCGAAGTGCACTTATGTGCGAAAATTATCTTCCAGCCCACCTGAACGAAACCTTCATGTAGACGCCATAAGTGAAATTCATCTTCGAGTGATCCATTACGGAACAGATTTCGTGCCACTTGAACAAGAGCAAGAAGCCAACGTCTTGATGCTCGACATGATAGCCACATACTAAAGGGAACTCCATAATAGTTGATCGAGCTCATATTAATGCATTTATGTTCATATTTAACAAAGCCGTCTTCAGGAATATTAAACGCTCCTTGGAAATGAGCTAATTTCCGGTTGAATTTGTGCGATTTTTTAACCGGAAGTTGGAAACATTTATTGTCGAATAACTGAGAGTTTTCCTTTGGATAACTATTGGAAATTTGATTTACCATTGAGCCGTTTTTTTTTCCTCAGCTGGATTTCAGGAAAATTTCTCTTATTTCAAAAGTAATTAAAATATTTTATAGAAGTTTGAACTCCTTTCCAACGATTACTTCAAAAAACGGATCATCAGTTCGCATACAATGGGCATAATTTTATTTTTTTACTTTTACAATATCACCGATTTTGGCAAATTAAGACAATAGTTTCGAGTTTCGCCAGCTTCATTAAAAACCTAAAAGTTCAAAATATTTACATTTTTATCAATTTTCCGGATAAATTTTCCAGGAAAATAGAGTTCCAAGCAAATAGAGTTAGCAGTTATATTTGCGAATAAATAATGAAGGAAATAGAATTTTTCTTTAAAACATTTCCTCGTCGAGTTGATTAACTTAATTTTCCTGGAAAATTTATTTCGAACTCAACTTATTTCATCGATAATATTTCAAAAGACGAATTAACACAATTTGATAAGTAAATCTCGGCGCAGAAAAAAATACTTTTGTGGATAATTTAAAGAAGAGAAATTACATTAAAAAATCAAATTGAGGAAATACAACTTACGGATTGCAAATGCGATTTTTCAATAGTCGTTTGAGAAGCATGTCTGCACTCGGTGTATCCACAACACTCGCATAAGGCCTATCCGAACTAAGGCATTTCCTTTAAGATTCGATTCATTATTAATCCTCGGGATGCGTTCATTTTCTCGGATATTATTATCCTTCCATCACCCTCTATCTCGGATTATCCCTCTATTTCTTTGATATTATCCCAATTCTTTTCGTACAGCACTTAACATTTTCACATATATTTCCGTAAAAATTGCATTTAATTTTTCCTTTGGAGTGATTTATTTATGACTGATTCATTGCTTGGTTCTTTTCTTTAATTTATCATATTTGATTTCATTTCGGATTACAATCGGCCAAATTTTTTTTGAAGTGAAAGTTGAAGTGCAATATTTGTGATGATGTGCTCAACGGATATATACTGCGACATGAAGGAATATAACCAACGAACAACAGGGAAGTAGATGCGTCGATTTCATCGTCGATCAGTGCACTATTGCCAATTATTTCCTGGCCAAGGCTTGCATATAAACGATCCGCCAAACGGCTGGCTATCTCGTCCATTTTCCACGTCGGCAAACGACTGCCTCCGGCTAAGTATATATCGAAATGAGGTGCCCTAACATTGGTGGCAATCATTTATTCCGTTCATTTATCACAAATATTTTTTAAACATTGCCCGATTATTTCAGGAGAAAACAATACAAAAAACTTGCATCGAAATCTTTTTTATTAACGAAGTCAAACAGGCAGTTTGAGTGCTGACGCCAAAAAATTTCGTTATATTTGTTCAAGTAAATATGAGTGCAAAAAACTTCTCATCCGGAGCTCGAACTAAACGATCGAAGAACTTTATAAGGAAAGAATTAACGGCTGTACGATTATAGGAGCTCGAGCTTAAGATAAGCCTAAGGATTTCGAATTTGTCGTGTAAGTTGCTATAGGCTTTTTCGAATCGCCGAATAAATCATTGGTTGAAGCATGACGGCAAACAGACAATAATGACCACAGTAATATGTTACTTTTCCAGTAAAAATGTTGAAGTATTGCAACTTTTTGAGCAAATACGAATTGGACTTTCTTTGCACCTCGACTGAGGGGTACATCAATAAACGAAAACGTTGGAACGATTCGAGGAAATAAACAAATAATCAAAAGTCTCATCTAAAAAATTAATTCAGGGCGAGCATTTCGCTAAAGATGGTTGCTTACGCTAAAAATCAGAAAGCTATCTTCATATTGGCAATTTGAAAAATCCACTAAAATGGCTATATATGTCATCAGAAAAATCGCGAGATCATTGAGAATAAGTTCGGTTGAAATGCGCGCTAAGGAAAGGCCAGCGGGGCCAGCCGACTTGCATATTGCCGCTTTTACTTGTCACCCTTAGCAACCGAACATTTTCTCATGGGCTCCCATATGTGACTCACCTCATCCATAAATGCTTCCTGTCGGAAAGGCGATACTTTTTTCCAGGAACCTCATTTATCCATTGTCATAACTCTTTTTTTACAGAAAAATACGGTCTTCATGCAATGTACTTTGTATGACACGATTATTTGTATACTACCATTTACCGTCTACAGTCTAAAACAGTTTAACTTAGAAAGAGTCCCTCACCCCCTCCCACTCCTTTCGATGTACCGATATTTACAAATATTCCTGCCGCATTGAGAGTTCTGCGTATGAGAAGTATTTCATAACGATGGATATCAGAGAAAATATCGCACACATGTGGGGGACGCATTTAATGCTTCCACCTCAACGAGCCGATTGAGGAAAGAAGCAAACGCCTTAAAGTGTTTCCTTTAAATTCTGTTATGTAATCCGCTCCATCTTCCTCATCAGTTATCTCTCTCCGCTAATGTAACTTTCTTGAGGAAACAAAAATTCTAATAGATGCTTGCAAAAGAAATGCTTTCATCTTTTATTGCCTCATCAGAAACACCTCGTTTAAGAAAAAGGGAAAATTGAAGTATCTCGTAGCCATTATTTAAGGCCTATTTGAGGCTTATAGGGTGGACTTTCCATGATAAATAGCTTACAAATGAGGAACGTTGATTTTAGCAGTCGAACGACTCACTAATAGGCGATCCAGAGTGCCACTAATAGGCGATCCAGAGTGCATTCTTGGTCAGAAAAAGAGAGAATGAGCGCCATAAATGCAATAAAAAATATCGAAAAATATGAATTTCCTTTCACCGATATACATAAACATCTAATTAATGCGATAATTAACTCGACTGCTCATAGAAATCATTTATTTTAAAAATACCCGTCCTTGGTGTTCAAATCATTATAAATCCAGAAAGCGTATGAACCTGATTCCATGATTTCTGTTAAAGACAGCCGATTAATGCGCTAAGCGATGTAAACGGTTGTCGATAAGGTCAAAACTGCGTCCTTAGATGCATCGTCAGTAGAACTGTAATAGCTTGCGAATCGAAAATACGACGGAAATATACAAATAAATACACACGCACATACAAATATGACCTCATGAACCTATTTTGCTTATCTGTCGTGAGCAAAATCTGCATCACTTCAAGGATTAACAATGAGTATTCGCTCACTTATGCCAATGAGAATGAAAGAAAACTTCTTAGGTGATAGAATGATAGGTAACTTCATAGGTGACGCCTTGATGACTGTTTTTATATCTTTCTTTTCAATTAGTTGATCTTTCCAAGATCCGGCGAGAGAACCGTGGGGAATGAACTGCTGAGCGCCTGGATGAGGATGGAAGCAACTGGCGATTGCATAACTGCATTGTGAAGTCCCTTCGGTCCACCAGCTCATCCGTATTCTGCAGCAGTGATCCATCATCGCATGTGAACGGATAGAGACGGAGCAGTTACGCCTAAAGGTAAAGCGATAAGTTCCAACGAAAGATAGGATGCTGATACAACTGACCACGAAAAGAAAATTAAATCCTCACTTATCGAATCACAGCGGACGCTTACACTCTTTGGCGATACTCATATATCATTTGTCTCTTTTATTTTTCTTTTCTTTCTCTTTTTCTCGGTACTGTCGTCGTTATCATTTCCCACAAAGCCGGCTGAATTCTCAATATCTTTCTCTTCTAATTTCCACTTTTCCAGCGTTATTGCTATTGCATGATAGCTTGGAATTTGTTCATACCAACAGGACACTTGCGCCAGCGCATCCTTAATGACGCTCGTGTGATCGAAAAACCTACCGAAGCATCACATCTCCTCCTTGGCGCTTAACGGTCAAACTTTGGTGTTTCATAGATTTTTGCAATTGGAGTGGGAAGTTTCAAGGTGTGAGAATCTTTGTGATAGGTGCAAATGCATCACTGCTTGTATAGCTTTCAAATTCACCACCTTTAAGATGTTCACGCAAAAAGCTGATGCAGAATTAACTATCGCCTAAGCTGAAAACTACACGTGCAGCTATGGGTGGATAAATTTATTATAGCGTTGTAGGTGATATGAGATTTATTTGCAGCCGGGTGGATAAGTGAAAAATAGGCTTGTAACTGATCTCGGAGATTTATTAATCTGCCGACATAATGAGCGATCGATCAAGCAAACAGTGGTCACTACCTATCGGCTATTCGCAACATTGCATTAACGGCAAAAGGCAGCAGTCGGCGTTCATTCATTCCTTCAAATATGATGCGATTTTATCGTTGAGAATATCCTCGTCGACACTAATATTCGTTTATTTCGAAAGGAGTCTAGTAGACGCTTCTGTTCGCTTGTTTCGACTAAAAGCATTAAAGGCACGTAAATGCGTCGTTCGATTTCTGTGATTACCGCTCAATAGATCGACCCAAGCAACAACACTCACCATTTCTCAATATCATTTCAGCCGCGAGATGTGCCATATCGTGCACGTCCCCCCACTTGCGTGTGTGTTTGAGCCTCTTTTGTGACGTTCATTGCTGCACACATATGAATAATTTAGTGTTCACTTCACTATACACTTCAATGCTTTTAAATGCATTTCACAGCAATTGCCTTTAGCGCAGCTTCCGTCGATGATGTGTTAAGCATTTCATGTGGGGCAGTAATTCGTTTAATCTATTCGTGGAAAAGCATTTACTGAATCTTTTTTCTGTGTGCGACAGAATGCAGCGTGCATCAGTATCGGCTATCGGAAGAATCCCAATCGAGATCGGCAAATCACCGCAACGACGAAACATTCACATCCGATTCGGTCGGGAAATATCGTCGGAAGTAATTTCATTTGGAATTTATGCGATCCAATCAAATCCCACCTTACAGATGTCCATTGTTAGGGAAGAATAAACTGGTTCCATAGGTAAACCTCAACAAGATAAATGATGTTACGATTGCAATATAGATAAATCACTCACTATAAGTGAGAGAAAGAAAGCTAAACGGATGAGAAAAAAACGGAGCGGAAAAATTGAGGAAAACAAATCGCCACTGTGAAAAACGACTGGAAAATTAATGCGCCAACCAAAATGCGGCAATTTATTTAGCAGGAAAATGAAAAAATTCTATTCCAGCTAGCTGTTTTACTGTCAGATTTGGGAGCACATTTTAAAGACTCGAGTTTCTCGACTAGTAGTGCAAATGATAGCTGGAAGCTGATGCAAAGCTTGAGGTCCGTCTCTTTCTAAAAACCTTATCTCGCCACTATTCAATGCTAACTTAGCGAAAGACTCAACTTGGAGTCCAGATATTTAAGATATGAGCATAAAAATAAAAGAACATGAAGAACGGTTCTAAATGGTAAACCTCACGAAAGAATCCCAACCTACTGACTCTTTTGTTGCTGACAGCTCAAAGGTTTTCAAGGTTCGATCTAAGATTTCAAAGGTGCAACAAATTCACCTCTCAAATCTCAAATAGAATTTGTGCATTCAGAAAATACTTTACTGTAGCAACGAAAAATAAAGAAACTAAACAATATTGGCGCTGCAAATAGCCGACTTCAGGAAAAACCCTCTTCTGTTGAATGCATTTACTTCCTATGCACCTACCCTCTTCCTGAGATCTATAATTATTGCTATGGTCGATCCACGGTCTCTCCTATATTACCTCTGAACAAGCCTTTTCCCACATACTGCTGTTCTCGTCTGTTATATTATTCGCAAGTAGGCGGAATGTTTGTACTTGAGACGGACGGAACCTTCCTTCGAGCAACAATCGCGACTCATCCAAAATCAAATCCTTTGTCTGACTCGTGTGGCTTCCCTTCTCGTACGTTCTCTATCATCACCACCCCACCTATGTTTGTCAAAGTGCGAAATTTTGCTCAAAATACTCCAGCTGGCAACAGGTCATCCCTGAATACAAGAAACATGTCTAAACGACCAACTATGCTACTCAATCATTCCACAAACGCTGCGTTCATTAACGATATGAAATAGCACTAACCGCAACTACAACGCTCGAGAGTAGCTCCGAGCCAATTTGTAAATTGCTATGGCCATAAATCGATCCATCCCCCTTATACACGATTAACACGCTCAATACTCACCAGAGCTCAATGCCACCTCCCTCGCACAATCCATCACCTCAACTCCACTTTTACAAGCCCCATGCACTCGCAAGAGTTCTCATATGATAACTCAACCAGAACCTGTGGAGAAAGGTGCAAGGTCAAAAACCGCTTCGAACGCACCCCACAAGGCCAAGCATCCACAAATGAAAGAGAAGCTCCCCCACTGCGATGCGACAGCGGCAGCGCTCACATCTGAATGCATTCGAACGCTGGTACTAGCGCCGCTCTTTCATGACGCTTTCAGACCGACAAAACTCACGCCAGTGTGCTCATCAGTGGTCACCCACTCATGCCGGACATATCACAACTTGTCCCCTTCCATAGCTCCTTAAAAAGCATCTCCACACAAATCGATTCTATACCAACCACCCCTAACTCTAAAGATATATTCCAGTAGCTTCACTTTACCAACAATCGAGTGTGGACTGATACAAGCACTGATTAAAAAAACATAAAACTTTCATTATTTCAATTTCCGCACTGAAAAAAACGAGATTATGCAAATACAGCAAAACATGCATTACGCATGGTAACAACACACGAACCGCTGCAATGTGATACGGTCAATAGCGAAACACCGAGCAAAATGGAGAGTTGCCACCCAACTTGGCACCCAATCCCGAAAGAATGGGGAATCCAAGTAAGGCGTGCTGCGGTCGCATCTCTCCAGACTCACACTACTCCCATTCGCATCCCTCCCCTAAAAACGAACAGAGAACGTAACACATAAAAGCGAGGATAACATAGAGAAATGAGCCGTAATTCATAGTTGCACACTTAAGAGAGAGGAAGTGAAAGAAGGACCGTGAATACATGTTGGGTGGACTGCAGCGCCCAAGCTGAGCACGCTCAGTTTAGAGGACGACCGAGCATGGCCAAGTGTCACAAATTTATAAACAAATCGGCCGCACATCTGCCAAAACAACAGGGAGAGAGAGGCACGGCAGTGCGCACTTAGAGGGGACTAAAGCATAGTGGCGACGCTTAGAAACACTTGCGGTGAACAATCGATGGGCCCGACTCATCATACTCTTGCTTCGAGATCCACATCTGCTGGAAGGTCGAGAGCGACGCCAAGATCGAGCCTCCAATCCATACCGAGTATTTGCGCTCCGGCGGAGCGATTATCTTGATCTTCATGGTACTGCAATACAAACTCCACGCTTTTATCTCTGAATTCAAGCACAGCAACGACCAAAATACCTACAGCCAAATCACGTATACCCTCTTTTAAACTGCAACTCAACGAATATGAATCGCCAAGACGTCGGTCAACTGTAAGAAATGATCACCAGCAAGCGAAGATCTCAAAAACTGCAAAAATCGCATCCACCGCCACCACACAAAAACCCCACAGTTGACCTTTGTGGCCAAAGAAAAAAGGTGAGACAAACCTCGGAGCGAGAGCCGTGATTTCCTTCTGCATGCGGTCAGCGATACCTGGGAACATGGAAGTACCTCCCGAAAGAACAGTGTTGGCATAGAGATCTTTGCGGATGTCCACGTCGCACTTCATGATGCTATTGTAGGTCGTCTCGTGGATACCACATGACTCCATTCCTACATGTACAGGGATCCATTGCAAAAGAAAATGGCCACGAGCAATACACGACAAAAAATGATCACAACGAACAAAAGTGGGGGAGGTAAAACTGGAATGGATATTAAAGAGCCAAAAGAATCCAGCTGATAGGCTGAGAGGCACAAGGCGTATGCGTGCTGCTTTTGATTTATGACATTATTTCCACTAAAATATGCGGATTCCTGTCGCCACCTGCCGCTGGGAACGACACTGTTACTTTCTTAGAACTTCGAAAGAAAGGACCGCTACACAATCTCTAACACGAAGTAAGGTGCGGCAGACACCGCAACAGAGAGGCAATAAGTAGCCCACTCACCAAGGAACGACGGCTGGAAAAGCGCCTCGGGGCACCTGAATCGCTCGTTCCCGATGGTGATCACCTGACCATCCGGCAGTTCATAGCTCTTCTCAAGCGACGACGATGATGCAGCGGTAGCCATCTCCTGTTCAAAGTCCAGTGCCACATAGCAAAGCTTCTCTTTGATGTCACGAACAATTTCACGCTCAGCAGTGGTCGTGAATGAGTAGCCACGTTCAGTGAGGATCTTCATTAGATAGTCCGTCAGATCACGGCCCGCCAGATCCAGACGAAGAATCGCGTGTGGCAGCGCGTAACCTCAAGAAACTCGCATATTTACAGCATTCCTTTCAGTGTCCAACAACAATAAATGGTAATTGCAACCAAAAATTCTTCCATGAAAAATAAAATCCCTCCCGTGTAAACGAACAGGATTAACCCAAGCACTCTTTCTTTTCGGACTCTGGCCAACCTCCTACTCTACCTGGGTGTAGATAAACCCAGCAGGTAGTGGTCATAAACACGACGAAGTGGAGAACCTTCATAAATTGGGACTGTATGGGTAACACCATCTCCCGTGTCGAGCACGATGCCGGTCGTGCGACCCGACGCGTACAGCGAGAGCACGGCCTGAATAGCCACATACATAGCCGGAGTGTTGAACGTCTCGAACATAATCTGGGTCATCTTCTCCCTGTTAGCCTTCGGGTTGAGTGGAGCCTCGGTGAGCAGCACTGGATGTTCTTCGGGTGCCACTCGGAGCTCGTTGTAGAAAGTGTGGTGCCAGATCTTCTCCATGTCATCCCAGTTCGTTACAATGCCATGCTCGATCGGATACTTCAACGTGAGGATGCCGCGCTTCGATTGAGCCTCATCCCCTACATACGAGTCCTATAAAGCACCGATCGATAAGTGGAAAAGCGGCCATGAGTGCGAAAACCGAATTCTGAAGTATTATGAACAATTCAAAAACTACGTGATGAATGGAAGCAAATTCCTGAAAGATGTCACTCCTTCGACATGAGAGCTGCACAAATCCCGCATGCGGTATGAACAGATCATATTTACAAAGATATCAGCGATAGAAAGATTTTAAAGTGGAAGCCATAAATCAAATGTTTATGAGCTTACCTTCTGGCCCATGCCTACCATGACACCCTGGTGGCGAGGGCGGCCGACGATGGACGGGAAAACAGCACGAGGTGCGTCATCTCCGGCGAACCCAGCCTTGCACATACCCGATCCATTGTCGATCACCAAAGCCGCAACGTCGTCGTCGCACATTCTCACCAACCAAGCGTTCCCCGATTTAAACAAAAGCTGAAATCCACTTACCCTTCGCTGCCAATTAAAAGCCCAAACTAGACCATTACGCGCACATATAATACAGGCATAGAAAGGCAGAGCATGCAAACCCCGTTCTTCAAATTATGACACTTCACTGAGGTTTCATATCAGCGAACATGAGGCACCCAAAACTCAGACAAACTAAGAAGACATCAACCACCCATCGCGCTTTACATTGTGGCCATTCCCATAAATATATCAAGAGCCTTTAGCGCAACACCACCTACCATGCTCTGCGATCTGTACACGGAACGCAGTAACATCATTTGTAGGCGTTTTTGAGGGTCAAACTTATTATTACTTCTCTTCCAGCTCCGCTGCCTTTAAAAAAAATCAGTCATCATTTAGTGGCAATATCGCTCAAAGCATTAAAACGACTTCCACAACAAATAAACGAGAGAAAATTGTATAACCATCCGCACTATCAACAAACAAGAGCTGAAACCAAATATATGCCACGCGACAGCAATAACGCGAACGGAAGTAACTGTCCAGCAACTTCATATTGCACTTATATCTCATATTCGCTCTCTTATCGCGACAAAATACGCCTACCAGCAAATGAAAACAATGTCCTACGAACTAGTGATAAGAAATATTGTTCACTCATTGGCACTGAAATTCAGCCATCGTTCTCGGCAAAAAACGCCACTGTTTACTACCGCATTAATAGCACCTATCAGTGCACATTTTTCCCTTTTATGCGATAAAGGAGTCCCTTCAAATAAAAAAAGCGAGAAATCTGACGTCACGATTGGAAAATAAGTCGACAAATCCATAACCCCTACGCACCATCTATCTATTCATGAGACCAACATTTTCGCGTTAACCAAAACTACAATTACTGCGATGGACTTTAAGCATCGCAAATAACCCACTCGAAAGTATATGCAAAATCGATTCGTGATGAAAATAACGCGATAACATGACCGAATAAATATTTACATTATTTGATCATCGGAATGACAGCATATTTCCCCAAGTACACTCATAATGCCTTCGGAAATTCCTCACAAAAACGATTCTCTACACCCATAAGACAAATTTACACTTACCAATACAAACATCACGACTCTTCATCTCGTTAAAGCAGCTCCACCCTCTACCGATAATAACGTTTTTTCGTCGGCTTTAACGCTCCACAAATAAAACAAATTCCTCAGTAATTTGGAGTCCTCTAAATTAACTGGAGTCCTCCTAAACTTCACAAAAATTACGCTACTATAACTTCCATCTACCACTGAGAGAAGACAAAGATCGAAGCAATTCAAAAAAGATGGGAAAATGCAAAAGACGTGCGCACCGAAGTTCTCTCTTTCACTTCTAAAGTAAGCAATGCGTTCCATAAACCGTTTCCATTCCTCAGCCAACTTCCAAGACACTATCATAATATCCAGAGATCAACCCGTTCAATTGCGTAAAGCTCAATAAACTTTATGGAGAACATTTCGTTGCGAAAACTGTTATACACCAGCACTTCATCGAAAAATACATTATCATTTCCCACTGTGCATCGCGAATCGTTCAAGCCGAACACATCCGCATTCCTTTCAAACTGCGTGCAGCATTTCCCATTATTTCGAAATACTGCCGCCAATACAACATGCAAGAACACCAAAACCTCACAGCACGCGACTCAAATCCAATTGTTTAATCGCTCGAGAACTCCAAATGAAAAGACTGCCAACCTATCTTCACCTTTCGAGTCCGCTCCACACAAATCTTCCCTAAGTTCAAACTTATCAGTACATGGTGCCATTCAATAATGAAAGAACTATTATCAAAATTTAGTGCAACAACAGAACGAAAAGAGCCACCTGCTCATAACGTCAGAAACTGTAGTATTCACTCATTGGACTTCCCCAAAAAACCCTACGAACGGTGACTTGCCGCCACGCACCCATCAGAAAATACATTCATCACGAAGGCAGCACATTTACCAGCCAACATCGCAGAAACGACGATATGCGTTAAGCAAATCCCACAAATGCGAACTAATAACGCAAGAGTCGAACAAACACCTGTGCAGGTAATAAACACGAAGTCCATGTACAACTCGTCACGATTCCGCACGAGAAGAACCAATGCCCGATTTTCCTCTGCGGTGTAAAAGACAACAAATTTCCATCAGTTGAAAGCATATAGCTACTGAGAAAGCGCATCAGAGCGATTTTTAGAATCAACTGCACGAAATGGAACGAAAGGCATGCGAACGGATAAAAACGCTTAGAAACTTTCTCAACATGTCCCACATCGACCGCTCTCACGAATCAATACAAAAAGCAGCAAACACCAACTGAAAGCTTAGAACATCATCCCAAGCACTACCTGTGTAATGGTGCATTTGAAATGCATCAGCTTCGCTCTATCTCAGCATTACATCTCGTACTGTGAAGCGCAATCACACCGTTTGTTTGTTTGTGCCCGAAACGATACGGTGCATAATCCTTTCCTTAACATCGCGAAGGGAATAAACACATACGTGACTCCTAAATCCTCACGACCCTCAGAGGCTATCTCGCCAAAAACCACAACTCTAATAACCACAGGTGGCGGACGAATATCAATATCTGCAATCCGATCTCACTTCTCAACTAATGATTTCCTGCATACTTAAGATGCTATCTGGATTGTCGAAACGGAATCGAGAATTCGAAAAGTGCTTAACTCACCGCCAATTCCGAGCACCAATGTGAATAAGAATATGAGAATTAAAAGGACTGCATCACCACGATCGAAAACCTAGGGGGATTGAGATTAAGCTGTGATTTCGGCATTTCCGCAAATATGCATTTCACATCTGTGGCAGATATATCCACAATATGTAAGAATAGGCTAATGTATGAAATGAAAATCTAACTTGAAAAAATTCATGAGGAGAAATCCATTCAAACGTTCGAAGGACCTCAACGTAACGATCTTCTTTCAACGGTGAAGTCAAAAGAGAACTGGAAAGAGAAAAACTGAAAAGCGCTTCGCAAGGCTGACTTTATAACGGATTATGCAACCACGTTTGTTGGATCGCAGAATTCGATAAGTATTCATTCCCTGCCCTCCCCCTCCCTCAATCTCCGCTCCTAACAACGAAAACCTAATGCCTAGCCAAGCATGCATGCATTTCCCTATGGCAGCATGAAGCAATAGCAAAAATTGCTTTAGCTCTCCGATGGAATTTCACCGAATAAAAGAGATTTGTAAGTTTCATAGCTAAGCTGAATTCCAGAAATATGATCCACGCGTATGAATTTTTAAGGAAGACGGACATTCGCCGACGATAACAATATGCACCAATTGCTTAGCTTACTCGCGAATGGAATGTGTTAGCTTCAGAGAGGGAGACATTGCACAATACAAGCAGTAAACATAAATAAATGAAAAGACTTCACCTTGCAATCTATCCCTCTTATTGAAAAGAAATGTAGAAGGGAGAATAATCACATTATTCTCACTTTTAAGTTACTTACTATCGAGTCGACTCAATAAGCCCTTAATTGAATGCATAGAGACCTTAAGCGTTAAATTCGAGGGAAAGAACCTCACATCACATTATACTGACTGAAAATCCCCAAATTATGGGGATAAATCGAGTTTCCTCGGTACTTCCAACCGACGACTACTGCAATCGACTCCACTCAGACTCCGAACAACAATTAGCTCCACTCAATCAACCATTCAACTCCACAAATAACCATTCAAAAAACACCAAATACTCCACTCCATCCAATAAAGCAACCCGCACTCACACACAACCGAACCAAAACCGCACCCTCCTCAACAATGAGTCGACGGTGACAGCGCACACACACACACACACATAGATGGATAGTGAGTGCAGCCATAGAATGAGTTGCGCTAATAGCGCCATGCCACGCCCAATATTTTCATCTTCTGCGATCTCATTCGTCGATTTGAATCGTCGTCGACGCTCATTGGCTGATTTGAAATTCGCAAGAAGGCGCGAATCATAGACATATCGATGATGTTAACGAACGACTAGTGAGAGTGAATCATGCTATGCGCCATTTTGAGGAGCGCACAGACAACGAAGCGAATACGTCGATATTCGGCGATAGATGGAAAAACGAAATTCTAAGGCACCGGGGCGATCATCCATTTTACCTTGTTCTTTTGCAAAGAAATTGGCGATAGATGGCAGTTGATTTCGTATAATAAAGATCGATGTGTTTAAACACTCTTTAGTGGTCAGTGAAAATGACCTTCGAATGGGTCATCGCTTCGCGATTTGACCTTTTGACCACAATTGTGATTGTGGTAATAACTGGATGGATCATTTGCTCGATTAAATAATCGCTTAAGTTATTTCACCTTTAACTTTACGCTACTTCAAGCTATTTCACCTTTTAAGCTACCAGCTCGATAGGAACGAGTGACCAGGAGATGGTTCGAGAAACTCGGGCTGCTTAAATCTCTTGTACTCCTCATTTCAGGGATTTACGAGTACCGGTGAGGTCGCCACCTTTCCCAACCGCCATTCATCATCTGTTCCAGGAAGCCTCCTCTAAGATTAGTATTATTATGGCTAATAAACCCCTAATCAAAGCATTAAGCATAATGACTGCTTACAAATTCTTCATCATATTTATGCCACTATTCGATTTGAGGGGGAATTTTTTCCACGAGTTTGAGGACTAATCGATGTTTTGACGCTATTTTCTTAATTTTTCATTCGCAAATCTATCGCTTATCTATGTGACCCTCTTTACTGTGCAACTTTACGGCTACCATACCATAGATTAATGAGTATACAGTAACCCAACGAATCTTTACCCCATGGGGGAAAGGATGAGGGGAGAGGGTGTTCTTTAATAGCTATATTTTTATTTTGAAAGTAAAATAAAAAAAGCAAAAAAAAGAGAAATTCCCTAAGAAAAAGCAATAGTCATTCATATAACAAAACGCCTTCGAAGTGTCTTGTTTATAGATTTATACGACACAACAAAAACTATTCGTCGAAATAAACACAAAAATGGATGGGAAAATTTTCTTTCTTACTGCAAAATCGACTGCCATTTGGATCAACGAGATATTTGAATGACGTTACGACAGTTGCGCCAAAAAGTAATGCATAAACGTATCTATTGCTAGCTTTCAATGGTCGAAATTTACAGAAATTCGATTCCATTATCCAGCTTGTGGGACAACGCGCCACTTAATATATCAAAATCAACCTATAATGATGAATAATATAAAATTGCTTTGAAAGTAATACTTTAAAAAATTAAAAGTAAAAGTACAAAAGGTCCATTCATTAGTAGAAAATATTTTAAGTATTATTTTAAATAGATCTTTCGTATTTTGTACGGAATTTAGCTTACTCTTCACTTTCATTTTATTGTTTCTGCACTCATCGATTGTGTTTCATATACCAAAATGTCAGAGAGAAGTCATTCCAGCAAATCACAGAACACGGATAGAATCCGTAATGGTATTGGCTTTCTGGACGGCAAAATCGAATATCTCATAGGAGACTCAGCTCTCTTATTTCTAAATGCAACGTTTCCGGAAATTCCTCGAGTAGTTGCTGGCTTTATTTACACATCACTCTTACTTTCAATAGTGATCGATCATGTATTGATTCGAATACAGATCATATATTGATTGATTAGAATATCGATCAATTAAAAATCGATGAATGTAATAGTAGCTTTATTTCAATGCAAATATTTAATTATAAATGACATATTTAATATGCTCAAAGTGATCGTCAAATTAAAAGTGTGTCTTTGATGAAATTCCTAAGCAATATTCACTCTTATTTCTCAAATTTTCATAACAAATCATTTTTGTGCACTTTCGACGTTCATTACAGTGTCTTCGGCTAACGCCTCGAACGTTGTAATAACGCATTTGTTGAGTGCTCGAAGCTGGAAGAGCTTTATGAAATCCACCGTATTTTCCATCAGCTTGAACTAAATTATTTCTCGATTTCCAACTTCTTCATTGAAATTTTCCAGCATTTTACGAATTTTATCGGTGAAATGATTAAATATTGCGATAATTTTGTCTTAATTATACTCTCTCATAGGGATTTAGATTCTTTCTCTTTCCAAGAATAGAGGAATATTTTCCAGGAAAATCTCTTCCCACTAGAGCGGCAATAATTTATGAGATTTTGTCGCCAAAGTGACGTCGTTCACACCTAATAATTCCCTCGTCGATGTTATTTCGCTCTTTCTTGCGCTCATTTTCTCGCTTAATATTAAACATACTTCAGTTTCACGTACGAGAAATTTTCATCTCATGAATTATACTTTCTCCTCAGTGCAATTATAAATTGATTTTCCCTGGTCTTTGTTATTTTTTTTGCTCTTTCGAGAAATTTACCCTCAGAGATATTCAAAGGGATGGTTGGGGATATAATGGGTGGGAGGGAATTATGGGGAAGAACGGAGAGAAACTGAAGTGGATGGAATAATTTAGAAGAGTATCATTTGCGCAAATTCTTTTATTTTAGTTAATAATTACTTGCATTTGATTCATCAGGCGACAAATATGGCATCGACAGAGATCTGAGTAACCGGAAGTACCATTTTATTAAAAAATTACACCTCTCATAGGCGATATCGGAACTCTCAGTCATCGCCATTCTCAATAAGACTATACTATGACTTATTTAAAGCGTTTTTTAGAACTTAGCTCATTTTACTTCATCAAATGCATCAGTATATTCTCATTTTTCCACTTTAGCGTTTTCTTACCTCGTTGTGGTTCAGAAATTCGCCTATGTAAAACTTAAATGATGTTTAATTTCACATCGCTTAGAGGTAACAATTAGCTGAGAGCAGTTTCCGATATCGTTTCATTATTTCTTTTCTACTATAATTTCAATACTTGTAATATTTTAAAAAGTAAGAAATTAAAGAAACCTATGAATTTACGCCTCTTAATTTACCTCTGAATTGGAATGATTACTTAGAGATCTTTAGTGAATGGCAGGGAATTTACGGACATAGACTTCTCTATCAGTGGAGGACGGTGCGATACGAAGTGACATAAATTGGTGGCTATATTTGCTGCAATGTATAAATGAACGACGAGTATGCAATGATCGAGTGGTGCTGTTGTTTTCGAGTTTCCGATCTCTATTCTCGACTTCAAATTACCTGCAGATATATGCATACCAATATCGGCTCTCATAAGTTATTTCATGAACATTGCCTGTAAAGGAAGCTAATTCCTCGACCCTTTCCTACTATTAAATTAATATCATTTTATTTTCTCGATTCCATAATATCCTCTCCCCATCATAATAAGTTCTCTAAAGGGTTAATTGCTGAATTCATAAGTCGTTGCAGAGATGGAGCGGTAAAAATTCATGGAGATCCTTTGTGTTAGCATTTCCCTGGCACATAGCAATGATGGCTAATTTTGATTTGGACAATATTCCGCTAACTTTATCACAACTGTTTGCATTGTCGCATTCTTCGCTTTTGTTCGATTCGTATGTATTTTCGCATTCTCCGAATTCAAATCCTTAATCCTCTTTGTTCGGCTTATGAACATCGAAGTCGCCACATATACAAACATTTAAACGTCGTCCCCCCTCTCACACGTTCTTCTCGATCATCGTCTATTCATATTCGTCTACATCATTTCACAAAATAACCTGGAAGATGGCAATTAAATGCGGGAAATGAAGGTGTTTGGAGGGGTGGAGGGGAGGAGAGGAGAGAAGAGAACGAGAAAGAGATAAATAAGGGTGTTTTTTTGCAACAGACATCAAAAAATATCTCAAATTTCATCCTTTCTTTGCCGCTTAACAATGAGAAATAAATTCCAACGTATATAAAAATTGCTGCTGAGATAATTTGTTTTTAGAATTTCATTTATAGGATTAACGTTTCGCTTAAATTATCAACTAATAACGAACGTATCAAATGCAAATTATATTTTCATTTAAGCTTATCGCTCTCATAAGTTTTTCTTTTCATTTCTGGAAGAGTTTCTTTCCATTTCTGGAAGAGGATTTTTAAGAGTTTCTTTCCATTTCTGGGAGAGGATTTTTAAGAGTTTCTTTCTATTTCTGGAAGAGGACTTTTAAGAGTTTCTTTTTGCAAAGTTCATCGATTAAAATGGATGCGAAAGTGGCATAGATCAGGAGAAAAATGCACTTTGGTAATCCTTAACTTCGGTGATTCCCGAGTTGAAATCATCAAAGGGATAGGCAAACACCTAAACATACATACTCACATACATGGCATTAAAATAGTGGAAATTTGCAAACCCGCACAACCTTTCGATTTCATTTATCGATGTCAGAAAGCCGTGAATGAGACAATTCCGATAGAGAAAGGTTAAGAGGAGTTGAGCAGCTTTCGTTCCTATACTCATTTTTTAACGTGCAATTTTGTGCATTGACGTTTTTTTCGAGCTTGTGGCTCTCAAACCTCACTGAGTGAATAAAGACTCCTAAGTGGCAATTATGAGTGCGGTTGTAATGCGTTTACAATGGGAACCGCTCTTGTTTGTTAGAGTGCGCTAGACGCCTATATTATTTTGGTGGTTGGGTATAGAAATCGCATAACTCATTTGTGGAGGTCGATGATCTAGAGGGAGGGGGACGAGCAATAAGAGGAAGAGGTCGATGATCTAGAGGGAGGAGGACGAGCAGGAGGAGGAAAGCAGAGGGGAGGAGGTGGGGAATTCACCAATGAACTATTTTCATTACTCTCATTTCAATGTCCGTCTGCCTACAGCTGGCCGATACGCATCGTAAACACTGAAATTAATAACTGCAGATTTTTTTATTCATCAAAACGTTTTTATGCTACGCTTAACATCTCAACGATCATATATAAAATATCATCTCATTATTCGATACGAAACACCATAAAAATTTCCGAAATATAATAATGGTGTCAATTTTTCAGTGAATGAGAGGTTCTCTCGCTTGACCTTTCCGTGACCTCATATAGTCTTCGGAACTTAGTCGATTTCACCCCTTCCCATTACATCTTTAAACTGTTCTTATTTTTTTCAGTCGACCGTTTCCATCCGTCTTCAACTATTAGGCCTCAAATTTTCCGCCTTAAGGGTCACCAAAACAGTGTAGATTCTTACACGCCGTAATGGAACCAGGCAACCGAATGCACGTTGGGTGTCCGTCCGTTCGCTCGGAACATCGCTCGGCGGTAATGCATCTGCAAGAACGAACGAATCGATAAGAGAGTGTAAGTGTGCACCCATAAAGGGAAACGGATTTTTGCCAATGAAGAACGCGGCGAATATTCTCCTCCTTTTGCAAGGGATTGCTTACTTCGTTTGCATAAGGCAACGCATCTATGAATGAAAGTATTATCTAATAAGTAAATTTCATCCAATAATACTTTAAAAAAGAGCCTAACCTGATAAGTTATATCGTTTTACTTGGATTTAAGGAAGCAATGTTCCACGAATAACACTGATTTCCTCAACACGTTATTATCATGCACCACGATGCCGTAACATCAGCTAACATTCATCCACCGTTTCTGCTCCGTTCTGTTCCCCAACTATCCGTTTCCGCCCAAATGTCTTGTTTTTAATTCGATCGGCTGATTTCAGTCGATGAACAGTTTTCCAGGATATCTTTTCGTCCTTCGAAAATTCCGAAAATCGTCGAACAAAGGATGCAATAATCTTATCTTATAAAAAATTCTTCAAAAAAAAGTAAATTAATGATAGGAACGACCAAAATTCCGGTTGAAATGTTTAATCATTTTTAATTAATTAAAATTTTCTTTAAACGCCATTAAATCCATTATCGTATGAATTATTTCTCGGAAGTGGGAATTTTTAGGCAGTTGTTGCAGGTGCTACAGGTGTCACTTAAGTAATGAACAGGTATGTCTACAGGTGGATCGCACTAACTGTTACTATAATAACTGTAGAATATATGACCAACCGTAACTATTTTCGCTCGGAATTACTGCACAATTTTTTATTCCGACATTAAGGTATTCCAAAGAAGTATGATAGTTTTGCGAGTAAAATGTCTTAGTAATTAACTGTATTTGGAGGAAACATTATAGCGATATAGATTGTCTATATGGAATATAAATCATCGAATAGTCTGCTTACTGAGTGAGTCGTTTTATTGGGAGAAAAAAATTAAATGCGAGAGGTTTAAATCGACAAAAGATGAAATTGAGGGTAGTTGAAATTGTTGGAAAAACACATCAATTAGAGGAAATTCACCAACATCGGCTTAAGAAATTCAACTCTTCTCGGAAACCTTTCCGACTTACTCTCATCGACGATTAAAATAATCCCCGAAATGGTGTCGCTTTGTGGAATTTCTCTAAAGCATTCTAAGACCACAATGAATCCACCACTCTAGTGAGTTGTGGACAGTTCGCTCAAAAATCGTCCCTTTAAGCATATTTTGATTCGCAGCAATTCGTTATCGAAGCGCAATGAATTCGTATTGTAAATTTCTAAATATGATGAAAGACATTACCATCATTCAGAAATATTTCAAGGTGAAAATTAAATATATGCTAACCTACCTATACGCTCGCAACTAGTGTAGCTGTAAAAGTAAGTGACTTTTATTGGCAGATACATCACAATTACAAAGGTTTTTAAAGGTAATCTGATTGTCTGAGGCCGCTATCTGTTTGTTACTCGGTTTTTTAAGTGACCTACCTGTTGAACACCTGTTTTCTAAGACAGCTGCCATCTGCTGGACACGTTTTCTTGCTTTAAAGAGAGCAAAAAATGACGTAAGAATGAATTTGTCGGACCGAATTTAACGGATTGCATAGAATATAAAATATGAAATTAAAAAATATTCCACAAACTGATAAAAATGATTAAACTTCCAAATAATATCATTATCGTTTCTGGGGAATTTTATCCTTTTATCATTGCAATGATCCATGAAATATAAACATAGTGAAATATTTTGATGATACAATACGCAGAATTGGCATCCGTCAATTGGTTAACACGAATTATCCAATAAAGCTTCATCGATGGACTGATAATCATTCAGTTTTATCAGTTCACTCTTATCAGTGATAGTGCACTTTGAGGTGGTTGCAGCAACAGGCGCTGATATTCATTCTCTCCTCAAAAAGTCACTTTGATCACTATTTGGAGTAAAAGAATGCCAGTACTTGGTGCATCAAAGCGTTAGATCATGCAATTCACGTCCTTCCTCGCTTACTTCCCAAGTTCTGATAGATGTCCTACTCCTACTGCTATGTTTAGATTGGTAATTCTTCATATGTAGTTGTTTGAAAAATGTCGTTTGCAAGATCCTTGAGAGAGAAAGAAGGAAGGGAAGAGAGGTGGTGGGGGGAGGGTGGGGGACAAATGTTGCCTATAATAATTTGAGGTCCAACAAGCCGTAGCATAAAACTCGTTTGAAACCCATTTTTCGTCGCAATCAGAGCACCGCCACGGCAAAAGAATATTCGTGCTGATGTTTCGTTTGCAGAGAATTAATGCGAAATTGTTTTTTTAAACCATAGAGAAATTAAATGGGAATGCAGCTGCGCGACATCAATCGACGTCCGCCGCGACGAGCATATGCCACTGATTTAAGCGAAAAGATTTAAAAAGGCAAGAACAAATGAAGGTGGTGGTAACTGATCGATTATAATTCAGGTGAGAGTGCTATCCAATTTATTATTTTATTCAGCTATATCATTTATTAAAGCCCGAAACGACAATTATCAGTTATTCGGCTACCTCGTGCGTTAACTCTCACCGTAGAATTCTTAGACACAGGTAAGTTAAAATACAACAGATATGACAAGGGGTCTAAAATACAACAAATATCTCAACACGGCTTGCGTTAAACGATTCATGAGGTGGACAATTTCCATGAGCATCCAACCTGATGTCGTGCGTTAAGTGGCATAAAGATCAGTGAGTTTGAGTTCGAGTCCAGTCCATTCCATCCACAATTAGGGATTTTATTATTCAGTTACGGTAGCAATTTATAAAACAACAGTTCACTACCGGCCAAGATTTCGCCGAGTTGAGTATTTTGAAAAAGAACTGTTGAGGGAATTTTATGATTTGTGAGATCATCAGTTCTCCGTGCTTGTAAGAAACTTCGTCAAGTTTCATTTTAAAGAAAATGTTCTTTAATCAGCTTATCACTTTTGTCTGCTTGGCACGTCATTCGATCATGTTATTTATTAAAAAAACCCTTTAATGGATTCTGTCGTGATGATACATTGCCTTATGAACATTCCAATGAATCATCATTGGAGTGGGAAAGTACGTCAGCCCCACATGTTTACCGCAACGTCCTTCTCTCTGCTCTCTCTCTCACTCTCTTTCCCTCTTCATGAAAGACGTTTTCGGTCACCACAACAACGACGAGTGGGGTTCTGACTCAGACAGTGAAATTAAGTAATTCGGCTTGAGGGCCTCTCTCGAAACAATTCATATTTAACAAGATAGGTGAGTGTTTTGTTTATCAGAGCGATATTTCCTAAAATTGTCCTTATTAAGCGATAGGCGATCAATGCCGTCGATGGGAATACCGTCAAGATACATACTCGAAGTGGGGAATAGAGGCGAGAGCGGCTGCATCATATCGCTAGAGAATGCAATCCGCCCATTACAACCAGCGAATGATTACTCATCAATGCGAAATGAGCGAGCACTGGTCGCCACCGCATAGCCATATCATTGTTGCATCCATTGCCATGAGTCAGCTGCACTATCGGCATCGTATCTATAATGAAGGGGGGCACTAAACTAAGCGAAATAAATATTCTTTAATTGCGGTTATCTGTGAATTTGAATTACCCATTGGAAATATTTATGTATAGAAGATGATGATGGTTTGGGGACGATACTGAGGAGAGGGCGATAGGTTGAGGTTTATATATCTCTGCGGAAAATGAACTAACTTAAATCTGATTAAATGCAAACATAAATCTGACTTATACTAACTTAAATCCTTTGAAGTTTCCCCTCACGTAATTTATCATAAATCATTGACTGAGGATGCAAGAAACGATTATTTATAATGGAACGTTTCGACGATAAACACCGCAACATTAGCCGAAACTATAAGCACACAGCTTAGAGGATACCATCCAGAAGCGATCTATCGAAATGGGAAGCTCGTCGAAAAACTCGACGATCTGCTCTCCATGATGCTCCCATCCAGTAGAGTATTCAGAATCACGATCAATACTATAAGATGCATATAGTAAACATAAACGTGCATGAGTACTGAGGAAATGCTTCATATTTAAGTTCCAAGTGAAATATTTGATAAGAAAACGAATATACTTTAATAGTTCACTAAATATTATTTTTCCTTTGAAGGATTCTTGGAGATATCCAGAATAAAATGATCCAGAATAAATTCCGGTGGAAAAGTTCTCTTAATAAGATTTTAGATGAGTGGGAAAATAAGCATTAAATGGCTAAATGAAAATTAAAATACTCATGAGTAATAAATTTAAACCTGATTAGAATAAATTAGTGCATCGAAATAAAATAAAATGAAAATCAATATCAGTTCATGTATTATATTTGAGAGGAAATTTCTCTTTTTAACGTTTGGATCCGCCATCAGAAATTCCACATAATGATCAGATCAAATCATAGAGACCAGATCAAATCATAGAGACCAGTTCAAATTATAGAGACCAGTTCAAATCATAGAGATCAGTTCAAATCATAAAGACCAGTTCAAATCATAGAGACCAGTTCAAATCATAGAGACCAGTTCAAATCATAGAGACCAGTTCAAATCACAGAGACCAGTTCAAATCATAGAGACCAGTTCAAATCATAGAGACCAGTTCAAATCATAGAGATCAGTTCAAATCATAAACACCAGTTCAAATCATAGAGATCAGATCAAGTCATAGAGACCAGTTCAAATCACAGAGACCAGTTTAAATCATAGAGACCAGTTCAAATCATAGAGATCAGTTCAAATCATAAAGACCAGTTCAAATCATAGAGACCAGTTCAAATCATAGAGACCAGTTCAAATCATAGAGATCAGTTTAAATCATAGAGACCAGTTCAAATCATAGAGACCAGTTCAAATCATAGAGACCAGTTCAAATCATAGAGACCAGTTCAAATCACAGAGACCAGTTTAAATCATAGAGACCAGTTCAAATCACAGAGACCAGTTTAAATCATAGAGACCAGTTCAAATCATAGAGACCAGTTCAAATCATAGAGACCAGTTCAAATCATAGAGACCAGTTCAAATCATAAATACCAGTTCAAATCATAGAGATCAGATCAAGTCATAGAGACCAGTTCAAATCACAGAGACCAGTTTAAATCATAGAGACCAGTTCAAATCACAGAGACCAGTTTAAATCATAGAGACCAGTTCAAATCATAGAGATCAGTTCAAATCATAAAGACCAGTTCAAATCATAGAGACCAGTTCAAATCATAGAGACCAGTTCAAATCATAGAGATCAGTTTAAATCATAGAGACCAGTTCAAATCATAGAGACCAGTTCAAATCATAGAGACCAGTTCAAATCATAAAGACCAGTTCAAATCATAGAGATCAGATCAAGTCATAGAGACCAGTTCAAATCACAGAGACCAGTTTAAATCATAGAGACCAGTTCGAATCATAGAGACCAGCTCAAATCATAGAGATCAGACCAAATCATCGAGATCAGGTCAAGCTCATAAATGGATTTTGCTAATTTCCATGAACATTTATCAACTTTACTAATCAGTAGATCGCTAATGATATATCCCTTTTTGTCTAATTTGATCCATTAAATCGATTAATTTCACAATCAGTTATGGATTTGAAAAAATCCATGAAATTCGAATAAATCACTAAAAATAAAAGAGATTTCTTTTCGATCAACTCAAATGAGTGTGGAAAATTAATATACAATCGTTAAATGATCGATGAATTAAAGAGAATTTGAAATATGCGATAATCACTATAGAAATCGCTATCAGTTATCAATAAAATGTCGTTTATAATTCACCAAAGATATAAGGTCCAGCCATTTCACTAGAAAATACTCCCGAATATCATCGATCATCCTTCATCCACTCAACTGTTTATGGACATTTGCGCCAATCTAATAAGGATATCGTTAGCCAAAGAAAGTTTATTTCCTTTGTTAAATTCAATCACAGATGTCTTCAATCCATACAGCAATTAAAACTTTATTATGTACTTCCGGATAGAACGCCATCCGAGAATCCGAAATCCACAATTTCTTTTTTTGTAGCATTTAACTGATACATACCATTACTAATGACCTATATAGTAAATTACCCATACCCATGGGAATTTTCTTTGCCACCTCGTAAGAAAAAATTTGTGGATTTCGATAGACTCACATTATACCCTTAGAGATTTTTTGTTGAGCAGTTAAACGACCGAATAGTACGATCATCTCTCGTTGAGAAGGAAAAAGAGTCGTTGAGAAGGGAAAGGAGTCGTTGAGAAGGGAAAGGAGTCGCTGAGAAGGAAAAGGAGTCGCTGAGAAGGAAAAGGAGTCGTTGAGAAGGAAAAGCGTTCGCTGAGAAGCGAATTTGAGATCTGAAGTGTTTGATTTACAACGACGTCTCTATGACTTGCTGTGTTTAGACGCTGCCATATTAAGCGAATATTTGGTCGTTGGATATAATTCCAGGATGTGCAACCTCAGGATGTATAATTCCAGGATCTACCATTAGCTAAGCTTTGAAGTATACCAAAATCGACTATAAGCTTGAGCTTGATGTATACCAAAACATAGTAAAAGCCTCACCTTAAAGCATACGAAAACTTACAAAATGAAGCTCCTGAAGTTCATGACTTCGTCATTATGTACTTCGCAACTTTTGATTTAAACATAAAATGATATTTCTGTCCACAATGAGATATTGAGGGTTTATTAGGTACTGAGGTGCTCTAAGGATTGAGCTGTAACATTTATCGATAGAGCAACGATGACATTATGCAATTCTTGTAAGGTCTTCAATTAAATCAGGTGGGGCTTTATTTGCGGCATTACGGTTGGCGAGAAAAAATTTCTGGATAGGATCGGATGCTTCTTTAGAGATCGCGTCATTTCTGAAATTGAATTTGAAAGCTAGAATCGGGCGCCTTTAACGTTTGTCAAAGTCAATGAAACAGCCGATTCAGGATGAGTACCCGAGAGGATTGCATTATATGATTCACGTGGAAATTCTTGCCTCATTGCTTACATTGATAGAGAATCTGACTCCGATGAAACAAGAAACCAATATATCCGACTCCATACAATTTCGCTCCGCTGCGTTTTTTGCCTTCGTTTATAGAATTTGCGCTGCAACGATCGCTCACTGAAATCATCCAGAAACAATATATATCACCGGAATGGAAAATGCAATTTCCTGGATCGCAGAGTGTTTCTCCTTAAATATTGAAGTCGAAGAAGTATTTCGCTGAAATTCTTCGGCAGACATCGGCGGTACTCAGATCACTATCGCAGTATATTGATGGCCATATAAGAGAGAGGTTAGGGTACCTCTTTCATTTTCCGTCTGCGTCTTCTCCCACAAGTGTCGGCGATCGGTTCATCGTCGATCGTTTCGCATTTCCGTTCATTTGTCGTCTATGCCATCTGTTCACTATGATGATGCGGTAGGTGGCACATCGTGATAGTTACATCCGGCACTTATATTGGCATCGTTGTGCCTCCTCTCTGGAAGTATCGCCAGAGGTGTTCGTTATCCTGGGATTAGGCTCGACGATATTCTCTTAGAAAATCCCATCATTAGTGGTGATGAAGCATTTAACGCTTATATTGATATTCACCTCTGTACGAGGTTCATCATCGTTCATAAATGTTTCGTTAGAAAATATGAAAATAATATTTTCTGTAAAGAGTAATTTTCTATTTTTAATATTATTAATTTTCTCTCTTTACTAAAGTATTCATTCATAATTTATTTTCTTAACTTCTGGTAAAGTTTCCGAGGTAATTGTCATAGAGATAATAGTGAATAAATTGATTTTGAGTGAAGTAACCTTTCAAATTCTATAGAGTTCGGCTTCATCCTTGATTGATCCACGATTTCATAGCTTTCGTTGCTTTATTCAAGGAACTCATTTTTTTTTCTTGGACATCAATGATCATTGATATGATCGATCATGAGAAACTGCACTTGAAAGCGGAAGTAACGACCTCATCGGCTTTTTACTGAAATATCTCAGAGCGCTTTCTGTGTTGGTGAAATGTTTAAGTAAAAGTTAGCACTAGCTCCTCCAACTTACGCCTTAATTGTTAGTGAAAACCCCGAGAAAGGTATTTCGGGAGCTTTTTGTTCGTCCCATACGTTCACACTATTTCAGGTAATATTAAAGGTGATATCGAGCGTTTTGCTGATTACCTCGAAATTTATCGTCCGTTGCACAATCTTGACCATGACTTATACCTTACATTAAAAAAAATTGGAGCCTACGTCACTCACGAATTAATTTCCCTTTAAAAGAGACCTAATGCTTGCGTCAACTGATCAAAATTTAACAGTTAAATTCATTCCCGATCAGAATATTTTCTTAGACTGGGAGATGAGATACTTTCTGCATAGGTTAGGAGGTGAGGTACTTCGTGCACAGGCTAAGAGGTGAGGCACTTTTTGCACAGGCTAAGAGGTGAAGTAGTTTCTGCTACATATGGTGTTGTTCATGACTTTAGTGTCATGATTGACCTTAAGTTCACGAAGTTCCGGCGTCCCGATATTACTGAAAACGAGATAAAAATTGCCTAATATGCTGTGCACGCTTTGCAACGCCATATATATTGAGTATTATCAAAAGGCTTTCATTACCTGCCGCTGATCCTTGTTGGAATGCTGTGCTCCTATGTGATCTCCTCATTTGTTTTATAGTATCAAGCTATAATCCAGAAATGATGCATCGGTATGATCCAGAAATGCAGCATTGGTGTAATCCAGAAATGCTGCATCGGTGTAATCCAGAAATGCTTCATCGGTGTAATCCAGAAATGCTGCATCGGCAACGGTTTTTGCAAGGCGTACCTCAGCTTTTACTAGCCAACTTACGTCACAAGGTTGAAAAGTCTATCCAGAATCATGGGAATAACGCAACTTTAATGTGATTTCATTCTCTATCATGAAATTAATTTCCGCTTTTCCGACATCCGACCGTCGGAAATATCCAACCGGATGGTCGACGTACCCATCACTTTCGGGTGGTGAAGGAAGATTTCGCACTGCGAGCAGTGTTTGTGCACATTTTCCACACTTCCTTATTCCGGTAGTCTCGAATTCCTCGTGTGCTTTTATCGCTGATGCGCTCATTCGTTGGTGATTTGAGCGGCGGCTCGTGAGAGCTTCGAAAAAAGGACTATTGCTGCTCTTATCTATTCGAGTGGGTTAGAGCTTGGCAAATAAGTTTTCATTTTATTTCCGCTTCCGAGCGTTGATAAAATAAAATAGAATAAAAATGTAGTTGTAGGTGCTGTTGATGTTGCCTCTTTATCATGATTGCCTGGATCTCAATAACATAGTCTATGGGAAACATGAATAGGGTAAAGTGTGACCTGAGGTTGAGAAAGCACGCGAAATCACGACAAGTTCATGCTCACCGAGAAACTCTAACCTCGACCATATTTGAGAAAACGTGAGAATATGCCCAAAAAAGAGCGATCAAACGGTGAAACGGTGTCGGTAATTCGCCGAATTGTAGTGTGACCGTGTAAACAGCGACATTGATCGATATGATTCATTGCTGCCGATCACTTAGACCGCGTTTGGT
This sequence comes from Parascaris univalens, assembly GCA_037576465.1. Classification (NCBI taxonomy): domain Eukaryota; kingdom Metazoa; phylum Nematoda; class Chromadorea; order Rhabditida; family Ascarididae; genus Parascaris; species Parascaris univalens. Next base: position 58,662 of record JBBHLZ010000009.1, read on the forward strand.
CAAATCAGAATCGTCGTCTTGAGCGTGAGCTCTTCTGTATTTTACTTGTCTCGCCCCATTGCTCCTCTGCCTCTCGTGGATTCACAGGGAGATCTATCAACCGCGTTATTGTCATTCTATACAGATTTTCATCGATAGCTTGCAAAACGTTTCAGAGACTAACCCAGAGGCATTAAAGTGGTCTACGGTATTCACAGCGGACGTTGCAATATCACTTGATGGGTAACATCAATACTGTGGGACCAAATGAAGCACTCGTGATATCAGGTGAGCATATTTACCTGTGGTACCTTGGTCGGGGTTAGAACTGCATCCCACAATGCTTTTCCGTGGTCGCTTATAACTGTTGGGGGAGGGGGTTGTTATCAAGATATTATTTATGACTTATACGGTGATCGCGTACTCGATATGATTGAGATAAGAGTAGAGAAAATAAGAGAAGTAAAACAAAAGTGATGCATATTGAGGCATCGTTATCGTTGAGCGCCATTGTTTTGCACTTGTGGTCGTGGACGAGCAAATTTCATTTAACCTTCGGAGGAGGGGAAATTTGACGGAGAGCCGAAGAAATCTGGCCAATCTGCTTTCGCCGTACTCTTAAAAAGTCTTTCGCAAGAAGGAAGAAGAAGGCAATTTGCAGTTGGAATGATCTTTAATTATATAAATTGTAAAGAAAGCATATCGGAATTGCTTCAGAATACGAGCAATTGGAGAAATATGCCGAGATGATGATATTATGCAGCACCTTTCGTTAATGTGGCCAGCAATTTTCTTTTATTATTCAATGGGCATTTGTATTTAATTGCAGCGAACATTCCCACAAATCCTCCACATTTTAGCTATTGTCTTATAAAGTAAAAATCTAACTGAAATATAGGCAAGTTATTCCAGGATATTTCAAGTGCTCGAGAAGTATTCGAGCAGTGTTCGAGATTGAACCTCAACTTTCAGGAGGATGTTGCGGGAGCATGAAGAAAAAGATGATCATCGGTGGATGGGGTTGGTCATGGTGGTGTCTGACCAATGTCCAGCGACTCTCACTCGAGGTTATGACTCTAAATCCGCGTTCGGAGAACGTCGAAACGGCTCAAGGTGTTCCATTAACGGTCACAGGTGTCGCACAGATCAAAGTGATGACGGGTATCTTTCAGTCGTTCAGCGCGATTTAAGTGTATGCTGAAATCGATTTTGCTTGTGGATGCTGATAATTGATAACTAAAGCAAAGGTAATTTACTGATAAGAGAAATGGAATATTTTTTCTGATAATTTTCATCCTTTGGTACCACCGACGCTAGCGAAGGTAGTATACGATATGAAAGAGGGAAAAAACAACTCAGAGATCTCTGTGTTTGAGTAGATTCAAACGGTGTGCACTAATTATGGTACCGCGCAACTCTTTTCCAATTTAACATCGCTCCACAAGATAAGGATTGACTGCTTGTTCTCGAGTTCATGAGATTTACTGGGAGATCGGCATCGTCAGGTGTGCTCGCACGCAAAAATGATGGTGGATTCTTCCTTTCTAGACTTCATGAAATGGACCCAATTAGGGCTCTATAAATTCGGGGTGAAAGGGTCACATTGTGTGATTCGATCGCGAACGGTCCTCCACTCTATTTGACGAGAACCTTGTCCTGGTCCACCGGCCATTAATCTGTTTTGGATTATTATTTTAAGAGAGATGATATTTTTGTATGATGCACTTCGAGTTTAATTTAATGACTAACTACTCGTTAACGGGGCGTTAGAGTAGGCGATAAGTGAGGGGTCGTCGAAGGATCATTCCATCCGAGGTAACGTAAGACTTCGTGGATGCGTCTTTCTCTTGTTCACGTTGAGTCGTTTCACTTTGAATTTGTTATTGGAATATAAGGTTTACTCTGTTCTCTCATCTTTAGGCAACGATATTTAGAATATTGGGGGATTAATTGTTAGAGCTGAAAGCGATGCCATGAGTTTTCTTTATCCACGACGCTTTGTTTGTTTAGAATTTCGGTTGAGGGAAATATTTGGGAATTCAGAAGTATTTAAACGTTACAAATTCAGATTCCGGAAGAAAATCACCAACTTTGGATTCAGAAGGAGACAAATTTTTCGAAAACTTACAAAAAATAAGCATAAAAATTTGGAGTTTGCAGTATTGCGCACTTAAAATGAGCAAAAGAAGGGAAGGCGAGGAACTTAAAGGTTATATGAGAAGATATGCACACGATTCGTTTTACGGAGTGGTAAGTGGACGGAGATGCAGTCGTCAAATATCATAGAGAAGGGAGGAGGTGGGTCGTCTAAACGGAGTTAATCCCGCTTCCTTAATTTTGTACAACATCGTTCTTTGTAAGCAAGTTTTAAGTGAATCACATATACTGCATTCTTTAGGTAAAAGCAATGAGCATCTATTCTTGGCTGTCGGTAGAGGAACTTATACTGAAGGCAAAGCGAAGGGGTAAAATTTATGTGGAGACGAGGACGGATGGGTTATCCATCTACTTCACTAGGAATTAAAGAATATCCATTGGTCGCTGTAGACTTGTATCTGGCCAGATTCTTTTAAACGGTGACCTAGGTAATGCTAGAGAATCGACTGTTGTTTTTGAGTGCATTATTCAGGCGAAATTTTGCCGAAACGTTTTAATTACGTGTATATGTACTGTCAGAAAGATTTCAAATATATTTGGGGCGTCAGTAATCGGAGCCTAAATTTCATCGCCCAATATAAGTCTGGGGGAGCATTGCCAACGGTGTCATCTCTGTATTCGTAGCGATAGTAAGTAGTTATATGTTTGAATTGCAGATCGTGGTCTTTTGGAAACGGCATGCGAGCAGTTTCTTGGTAAACGAATCGAGCATATCGCCGAAGTAATACTACAGACACTTGAAGGACATCTACGTGCAATTCTTGGTGATTACTGGCTCACTTCTCTTCCACTTTTTAATATTTTTTGGGGTGTTTTTCTTGGAAAATTTGCTCAGCATTTACTCCGAGGGGAAGGAAGGGCATTGTAAAAGTTGTTCGTTAGGGTTTGCCTGCTATCATATGTGGAGTAAGGTCAAGGACAGGCTTGAATTGATGGATGGGGAGGGAATTATCGGTATTGGGGGGAGGGGATAGGTTTGGAGGAGATATGCTGGTCGTATTCTTTTTCACTCCATATCACTTTATGGATGTTGTTCGAGGTGCTTCCTGCTTGCATACGTAGTTCTGTGACATTCGAAGGATGAACTCGTGTCAGAAATCCAGTCGAAGAAATACTTCTTGCAGCATTAGACTTTCATGAAGTCAGCTGCTCAGGCTGGGATGCTCTGGCTGGATTAATGCTCTCGACAAAAGAAGATCCGTACCGTTCCTAATTCGCTATGAAATTCATCCTATCGTGATGGAAGGGAAATCGTGATATGATGCAGTTTAATATTCTGGGAGGATAAATAGCTGCTCCTTAAATGACAAGCAATATTTTACTAGTAGATTTAGCACCTCGATTTGAAATGCAAACTTTTATATCCCGTGGCACGTTGGAGGCGTAAAGCTCTTGCTACTGCTCCATTGTGATCGTTTATAGTGAGATGTTTGGATGCGGAAGACATCAACAAGGAGTTGGTAGTTTTTGTGAGTTCTTGGAAGATAAATTATTAATTCGATTGCGCCGTTTTTTAATGTAAAGTATATATTTAAGGTACAATGACTGTTGAAGCAGTCTATCAAGATCGAGATCGTTTCGCACAACTCGTTAGGGAGGTGGCCGCCCCTGATCTTGGTAGAATGGGCATGGAGATCGTTTCATTCACGATAAAGGATGTCGTCGATTCTGTGGATTATTTGGAATCGCTTGGTAAAGCGCAGATTGCTGCCGTTAAAAAGGATGCTGAAGTTTGTTTTGCTTTTGAGATGTTAGAGAGCGGAATTAAATGGGTGGATTGGTTTGGAATTTCATAGGAATTGGAGTTCGAGTGGAGGATAGAAAGGTAAATTCTATAAGAGTGTAATTTCTGAAGTCATTGGGAAATGAAATATACCGTTACCAAATAAAGGGATGATATTTCTTTATGTTATAACTGATAACTGATCCGGCTGATCGGTGATGTCTGATGTCGATGGGTTGGAATAAAGTGGGCTTCTCAGAAACCGACCTATTACGTGTTATAACTTTATTTTTTGTTTTATGAGCTTTAAGTATTTCGTGTTCTATGAAGCTTTGGCTATCAAGAAAGGTTTTCACTGGCTGTGCATGGGAATCGGTCATTTTTTAGCCAATCCATGAAATACTGCCTTTTTTCAGTATTCTAATTAAGATACGATTGGTAGTCAGCAAAAAAAGAGAAATATCATTGATGATGACCGAATATAAGTGGCCAGAAAGGTGAGCCTCCTTTTTTATATTTGAAGGTGGGAGTTGCGGAAGCGAACCGTGATGCAGGTATAGTAGAGGCGCAGTGTGAGAAGGAGGCCGCAGATGCGAAATATGCTGTTGAGGCGAAGATAGCCGATGCAAAGAAACAGTTGGACATACAGCAGGCGGAATTTGATGTCACTGTTGCCACTAAGGTAGGCTGCTTTTAATGATTCATAGAGAAGGCTATCGCTATCACCAATTCCGGTATAGACCCAGACTTACTGCCTAATTATTTTTTGCATTTACGAGTCAATTTGATAACGTTGTTATTCGCTCTTCCTCCGTCTCCCATTCCGAAAAACTCGTCAGGAAACTGCAGCTTCCTCTGGGATCCTTCAACTTGACGCATCCAAATCGTCGAGAGTGCAGATTCTCGTTGCTTTGAAATCCTGTAGTGCCGGCAAAAATTGAGTGACCACCCTCACGATCTCTCTATGGATGATGCGCATTATAATGGATCGAAAGGATATTTTTAGTTTGAATGCTTTTCTGTGGGGAGCTAGTTTGTTGTCGTTTTCTTTTTACGTCTTTTGTGGATCGAGAGAAAAGCTGATCGAATGGAGAAACAGGTTCTTCGCAGGAAAATACATTATGATGATACCTTTGCATTCGTCTCTGTCCATCTGCATTATTCTCTTCTTGCAGATTTCGTTGGGGAAATCATTGAGGCGAGAGGCGAAAGATTGTATGTGAAAAGATCACATAGAGGAATAGTTGGGGTCGTAAAAATATTTGCGCAGTTTAGTCTTTATTTTATATCGTTTGGATCATAGAAAACGAATGCTTTATAGGGATCTACTAAGGTAGTCGGATCAGTAAAAATGCACAGCACAGATGTCGCATATATTGTTTTGTTTGGACAAGTGGGGGAGATGGATGGTGAAATGAGCGCCATGCAGGGCGGGTGGCTATCAAGTCTTCTCGCTTGCTATGTCAGGGCTTTTTCGTTCCTAATTGCGTCCTTTCATTACCAGCGTTGTACGAATTGTTAATAAAACCTCATCCACAGATTCTTTGCATGTAACTTTCGTTTCTCATGTAGCACTTTCCTTTCTCCGTTAAGCTTCCAGAGGAGAAGTCGATGTCTTCTCGTCAGATTCAGTTTTCTATCTTTGGATTCTAATTTTTGTGATTTCCCACTTTGTAGCGTTAAAATGTATCGACGAGTAAGTTAATAAATAAACTTCGCTGAAATTTTTCAATTTCCCATAGATTTCTTTCGTATTCTTTGGAGAATACAGATGAATTTCCTTTACGCTTTTTGGTTGAATAAGTTTTGGTGCTTTATAAAATATAGTTCGTTGTAAAGCTTAGTTTGGTCATTTAAAAATTCATTTAATTAATTAATTAATTAATTTTTGAATTCGCTTTGTTTTAAATTGAGCGAGGGGTAAATTTATTGCAGAAAGCGGAAGCCGAATTAGCATACGATCTTCAGAAGGCGAAATTAATGCAAACGATTCGAGAAGAGGAGATTAAAATTGATGTCACCGAACGACGTAAAAATGTTCGTCTTTTATTCATTTTGATCCTTAGTTATCGATGAAATTCAGTTTTCAGATTTATCTCTTTATGAAATGTCGAAATTAATTTGCAGTGGATGGGTGGCATCAGGAAGGTCAATCCATCCTGTCCACTTAGTGTTTATGTTCAGGTCTATAGGCAAAGACAACAGTCGTTATTTTATAAGTAAAGAAGCTCTCTCTGAGCTGAGATCTGATAAAGTGGGCAGCCGTTCATAGAAACCGATCTCGATCGATGCATTTTCGTTGAAGGTGATATATCTTCCGACGATTTTTCTGCAGAGGTAAGTGAACTACTTGAAGATAGCGAATCGGGATGCAGGTTTGGCAGTCAAGCTCGATCACGTTCTTCGCCACTGAATACGATCTTGGTGTTGTCTTTGATTAATCATGAAGTGAGGCACTATGGCTGAAACGAAAGTTCTTGCTTTTTTGCCACTAAAACGGTGTTATAAATATGTTGATTTCATGGTTGCATTTGTGTTTATTAATCTCAGAAGTTGAGACTTAACTCGCTGATTTACAATAGTCGATTTTAGAAGGTTGCAGAAAAGGGAGTGAAAAATTTGTAGATTACACTCGAAGAGAAGGAAGTGGAGCGTCGAGAAAAGGAACTCGTCTCGGTGGTGAAATTACCCGCTGAGGCTGAAGCTTATCGCATGCAAACGATCGCTGAAGGAGAAAAGTACAGTTTACTGCGGTGCTCTTATGTCAGTTACCTGCGTTAGTAGTGTTAGCAGTGCCCTAGTTCTCAACCTGTTTTGTTAGATTATTCCTTGCTGCCGAGATAAAAGCGGTATGGAAGATCGTTCTTGAGGATGTATGTCTGCGAAGTTCAGTTTAGAGAGCGATGAGGTGGTATTTTGCCCGTTTGGCTGCTATTGTTGGGTTAGAATGAGAGACGGTTTACATTAGATCCTCCACCGGTCCGACGTGGGGGAAAGAAGACATTTTTCATATTAGATCCTCTTGATTACAGACGTAACGATAATTAGACTTCACATGCGAAAACACCGAATAGTGGCTGAAATTTGAGGTACTTTCTTGCATTACCCATTTATCCACCAGGATTTGCATGCATATGTTAAGGATAGGCCGCGCCTCTGCAAACATTCATTGAGGATTCGTGTGGTAAGTTCCTCGAGGCATTCACTAAGTTGAAAAATATTATATATTGGTATGAAGAGCTTATTGTTGGGTTGCTTGGAAAATATTCATTTTAGCGAACCTTTCACAGCTACTTTGTACAGTCCTACAGATTTAAATTAAAAGATTTGAAGAACTTCTTTGTAATGGGTAGGTAGCTGTATTCAGTGATTAGATGCTGTAAATGGCGTTTACTCTTGCAGTATATGTGTCGTATTAACGCTTAAAAATGATGTAAACGGGAGTTCGAGTGGAATCAGGTCGGGTTCTCTTTGAAGTTCGAATGTCGCAAATAATTTGAAGTTCTTTGACCGGAAAATATTCTTTTGATTGTTCCCCTCGGAAGGTTCTCATAGATGGAGTAATCTACGAGCCGCGTCATTCTCTTCCCAAATTGCTGCATTTTAAGATGAGTTTAAAAACTCTACCTGAAAGGATGCGCTATAGAATTTCAGCGGGATGCGTTGCTTTTCTTCCCGAGTTTAAGTGCACCTTAGATTCGATCGTCCATTTTGCGCTGTGGTAGAAAATGTTTCACTTTTCCACTTTTTTCCCACCTGTCCCCATCCCCTTCCCTCCCTCCCCACCGTTCGGGACATTTTTGTGGGTGATTTTTTCAGGTTTTCCGATGGACAGTTGAGCTTATTATTGTGCGATTTACGGTCCTTGCCCGTATTCTTGTCCCCCACCCTCCTTCATCACCTCCCTCCTCGCAGCGTCTCGAATATGTTCACAGATGTTGTTGGTCTCAAGATATTATCTGTTGAACCGATCGCTGTAATGGAAATTGTTTGAGGACACGCGTGGTTGAAGAGGCGAAAGCGAATGCAGAAGCCACGAAGAAGATCGGTACAGCTCGGGCAGTAGTGATTGAATTGGTTGGAAAGGCGAACGCTGAGAGAATGCGGTCGCGTGCAGATGCATACAAACAGTTCGGCTCTACAGCAACCACCGCTTTGGTTTTGGATAAAATCCCCGAGGTAAGACATATCTTCGACGAGTTGATAGCTTGTCGGCGACAGTGACAAAGTTAATCCGCCAGGTCTTTTTTTGAGGGCACTGGTTAGGGTGCAGAACGAGATGAATTGAATGCATGGGTCTTCCCGTCCATTATTCAATAAATTATTGAGGGTAATTTATATATAGGAAGTTATACATGGGAAAGTGGTTAGTTTCCTCGAATAAATTCGCAGTGAAAGGAGAGAATGGGTGCGAAGTTTCAATATTGTTGTTGTAGCTCGATAAGGGATCTTGACCATCTGGGGATGTTACAGTGAAAAGTCGGCATAGAATGACTTTTTAATCGAGCATATTTCAGTGAAGTTAATTGGAGACTCGATTTCCACGGATCTGAGCAAATTTTATTTGTTTTACATTAGGAGCAGAGACACTCGACTATAGAAGTGGAAATAACATTCAGTTCGTCAGCCTTATTGCGGAATATTTCCACAAATCGGAGGTTATTGATTCCCATATAAAATTTATTTTCCACTGAAAGCGTCCATTATAGCAGGTGGAGTTTCTATGGAGGGGCAAAAATTCAGTCTAAAATCCTCATTTCAGTTCAGCTTTTAATATGTGCTATTCATATCAAGCGGTCTTTATATCACTTCGATTGGGTCTATTTTCACCTTTTCTTCCTTAGATTAGCATAATATATTTTCAATTTTATTCCGTTTACGTTGAACGTGCAATATAGTTTAATTTCAGGTTGCGGGGAACATAACGAAACCTCTAACGCGTACACGAGAGGTACTTATAGTAGGTGGGAAAGGTGGTGCAACATCAACAGTAACCAACTTGGCCGCCACATTACCTGTTACTCTTAGATCGATAACAGGTGTTGATGTTAATGAGGCGATTATGAGAGCGCTTGGCAATGGATCGAAGTTGAATTGAGGGTACGGCTGTTGAATTCAACGAAGACTTCACTTTAAAGGGTCGTTCTTAGGATCACGTTGGGTGATCCGTGTGCATTGAATGTTTTCTAGAAATCCTTTGCATCAGAAACGTGCACTGTATGAGGTCATGTCTCGTATCCAATCTATGCGTATTTGTGCCCAATTTTTCCACTTCGTGAACAGAAAAGGGATTGCTGGATGGGATTCCGTCGTTGTATTTCGATTTCGGGCAGTGGATTCCGCATATGAATGGGAACAGAGAAAGCGCATGTTAGTGCCAAATTTATTGCTATATTTTAGACGTTTTATTGATTAGTGATCGGCTCATTTTTATCTCTGGATGAGATTGAGGGAATTTAGGGAGTATATCGGAGTTGGTGTCAGTTGTGCCCTTCAGAGAAAGATTAAAATTCGCTCAAATGCAGCAGTTGGAGTAATTCTTTCCCATCATTGTCTTTCTTGACTCTCTTTCTTAAAGTGGACGTTAATTTGCCATTTATATTCCACTTCCATGACATTTTACTTGATTTGCCCTTTATTATTTAATGTATTGCATTGTTAGTGCTAAAGGAATTTAATGATGGAAGCTCGCTAAGGTTTCTTCTTGTTTAATGGCTCATCTTGCGACTAGTCTTAAGCGTGCAATAGGGCATTTTAAACTGTGCTTAGTGTTAGCCTTAGATAAAACACTATACAGCCGTGATTCGGAATCCTGGGGCTCTCTAATCCATGGAATTAATTTTTTTCAGTTCTACATCCATGAAAGACTGGAGTAGATCCGTAAAAGCTGCGCAGGTATCTTTAACCATTTCCTATTTATTGTATTATTCTTTTCTAATATTATTTGTAAGTTGTTGGAAATCCTCGAAGAGTCCTTTTCCAGAAAATGATTCGCGGAAAACGATTTGCTTGAGGGGAAAAGCATAAGAACGGCATTTGATTCTCCAATGTATGTAATATTCGTTTATTTAATTATTGTATAACCATGTGTGTCTTCTAATGTATAACCTCGTTTCAGATCAATTTTTTCATCAAATTTAAAAAATTAAAAATTACTTTTGATTATTTGTATTAATTAATTAATTAATTAATGTGATTGATTATCGTTCTGAAGAAAAATGAAAATTCACTTTGAAAGAAAAGAATATAAATTGAATTGATCATTTCATCGTCGAATTTCCTCATTTTTTAAGTATTTTTAGCATAATAAGACAAAAAAATGATGTATAGATATCGCGAACCTCATATTTCAATTTCAACGCTCTTAAATTGTCTTTGCCACTTAATTTCTATAAGTATTTGCCTTGTAATTTGTAACTGATTTCTTTTTTCTTCACTTTTTGCTGGAATATATGATACTTTGAAGTGAATAAAGAGCGAATAAGGAGGGAGAAGGAAGAGAGAGAGGGGGAATTATGAAGTAATGATAAAAGTACCTAAGCATGAAGTGCCTCAGAAGTGGTACCTGTTCATCGGTGTTTCATCAGCTGATATCGACCACTACACTAAGAGATGCTGAGGAGCCAAAATTTTTGAACCGTAATATAGAAGACATGGGCGATTCCGCGGCAATGAGAAGTGTGAGGTACCGATCCGGATGCGGTGTGTATGGTGGGATTGGGATGAACGGCCAAGAGAGGGATGGCACCTCAATGAAGAAGGCAATGCATTCCAGTGGTCTATCTTGGTTCTTTAAGGCCAATTGAGCAATAATTTCTTTATGATTGTGTTGAATTTATAGTAAAATATTTCCTCTCTCATATAAAGTGTTATATTTCTATTGAATTACAAAGAAGGGTAAATGAATATCAAATTATCCTTTCATCATATTTATTCGTATAGATTTTCCATCGTTCTTTAGAGTTATTTCCAGTGAGTAACTATGTTTCCTATAGTTACTCGGCTCTCATAGTTATTAGTAATATATGAGTAATAATTAATAATATATGAGAGAATTTAATTGAGGTGTTTTTTTTTCATAATTAAAAAAAAAGTATAAAATAAAAGAAAATTAAAGTTAAAATCGACTTAAGTTATGATTTTAAGTGAAATTAATTGCTAATACTTTAGAAAATCAACGGAGAATATTGTGTGAATTATTGGGGGGATGAGAACTTATCTTTTAGTACGAGTATCGGTTTAATATAGAAATAAATTCAAGTTACATTTGTTATATGAGTCGCCGGTTTTATCGAGAAGAAAGGAGAGGATTGGATGTTCCATCTCGATTCTTCCGGATTTTTTATCGATTCCAATTAATGTTGGCTTTGAATTTTTTGGATGAGGGAAGGGTAGGAGGGATGGCAGAGATTGGTCGCTTATCTTGCAAAGGAATTCCTAGTGTTGGCGTCGCGCTCTCATAAGTTGGGGGAGGTTTCTGTCGTCGGTCCAATTTCTTCCACTTCAGGAAAGTGAAATTGGCCGTTTAGTGTTCATTTTTTGATGAGAGGATACTGAAAGTGATGAGGGGACTGAGTAAGTTGTATTTCTCGAGTGGAGTTAAGCGAGTTAACCTCTGAGAAGTGTCCGATATTTCGAAGGATGTTTGTTTCGTTGATGTTTCATTGTAATGTGGGGAAGTTTGCATTTGCTGAGCTCTTTTTTGACAGTTTTCGAGTCTCTCTGCGACATCGTTCTCGGCGTGCGGCATATCGATGGCTAAAGTAATCAGAAGTAAGCATTTTGCATTTCTCTCTTACTTACCTCTATTCAGCAATAGAAGTACAAGAGGGTTTGTCTTGTTGCCGACGGCAATTTCGGCACACAGCTCGAGGTAACTCTAAGGCCGAATGGCCGACTTTAAGGCCCCCATTGGAAATTTAACAAAGTAACAAATTCTTTGAAGAAGTTATATGGCCTGAGAATATTCGAGTAAAATCTTCCGGCATCGAGGTGGTGATTTCGAATTTTTTTCTTCGCTCACGTTCTAAACTATGGTACGCTTGTTTTACACCTTAATGCTTCCGTAGTGAAGTGGTGTTTTGCTGGAATATTGCACCCCTGTCTGGACAGCATACGCTACGAAAGCTGCGATAATAGAGGTCATGTTACTTGGAGGTCCACGAATAAAGGCTGCTTTTTAAGGGGGAGGGGGTATATTCGACGGCTACTGTATGTACTCCTCAAGTCGAGAAAATCTCAAACAATTAATATCATTTAATATAATTTGTCTCACTCACTTAATCAAGCTTTAAAGAGCTAAAATGAGAGGATAAAGCTTATACGTTATCCTTGAATGAAGGTCATTTCTACGACAACATGCGGTTCCTCCAACGTTGATGCTTAAGGTTTCTATTCATCTAACCACAATGTGGGAGGTTCCTATGAGGTATTAAACATTCGGTCGAGAACTTTTGTTCCATTGAGGCATTATAAGCATAAGTAGTGCTGAGGGGACTCGCTGAAGGGAATCCTCTTGGCCTAGTCATACTGATCTCAAATACTTCCATCTAATATTTATTTTTAATCGCGACTCGTTTATTAGATAAATGGGTATATAAGCCACATGGTCGGTGGTATCGTTATCTTCCTCGAAGGAACGACGCTGTGAAGGAATTCGACTATGAAAGTGAAGGTGTCGGACCGGAGTCGTTCCCTGAAAAGGTTCTCTATGGAAATTGTTCCGTTTAAGTCGTTGTTTGAAAATACATTTCTTCCGCCAGTTTATCTCTCAGTCTTTTTGTCAGATAGTTCCAAGGTGTTAACGAGTCGTTAAAATTCATGTTTCCCTTCGCTCATCCATCATTTTATTTTGTTTATTTTTTCTTCTCTTAGACAAAATTCTTGGGTAAAAAATATTTCCAATTTAGGTTTGGAGCCTCTAGGAGTGGGTTTGGGAGAGTTCCACGTCGAATACCTTTCCTATTCAGTTTTATATCTCTAATTTAGGTTTGGAGCCTTTAGGAGTGGGTTTGGGAGAGTTCCACGTCGAATACCTTTCCTATTCAGTTTTATATCTCTAATTTAGGTTTGGAGCCTTTAGGAGTGAGTTTGGGAGAGTTCCACGTCGAATAGCTTTCCTATTCAGTTTTATATCTCTAATTTAGGTTTGGAGCCTTTAGGAGTGAGTTTGGGAGAGTTCCACGTCGAATAGCTTTCCTATTCAGTTTTATATCTCTAATTTAGGTTTGGAGCCTTTAGGAGTGGGTTTGGGAGAGTTCCACGTCGAATACCTTCCTATTCAGTTTTATATCTCTAATTTAGGTTTGGAGCCTTTAGGAGTGGGTTTGGGAGAGTTCCACGTCGAATACCTTTCCTATTCAGTTTTATATCTCTAATTTAGGTTTGGAGCCTTTAGGAGTGGGTTTGGGAGAGTTCCACGTCGAATAGCTTTCCTATTCAGTTTTATATCTCTAATTTAGGTTTGGAGCCTTTAGGAGTGAGTTTGGGAGAGTTCCACGTCGAATAGCTTTCCTATTCAGTTTTATATCTCTAATTTAGGTTTGGAGCCTTTAGGAGTGAGTTTGGGAGAGTTCCACGTCGAATAGCTTTCCTATTCAGTTTTATATCTCTAATTTAGGTTTGGAGCCTTTAGGAGTGGGTTTGGGAGAGTTCCACGTCGAATACCTTCCTATTCAGTTTTATATCTCTAATTTAGGTTTGGAGCCTTTAGGAGTGGGTTTGGGAGAGTTCCACGTCGAATACCTTCCCTATTCAGCTTTATATCTCTAATTTAGGTTTGGAGCCTTTAGGAGTGAGTTTGGGAGAGTTCCACGTCGAATAGCTTTCCTATTCAGTTATATCTCTAATTTATCCTACAAGAGGCTGTTGGGAAGTTCCACGTCGAATAGCTTTCCTAGTTTTATATCTCTAATTTAGGTTTGGAGCCTTTAGGAGTGAGTTTGGGAGAGTTCCACGTCGAATAGCTTTCCTATTCAGTTTTATATCTCTAATTTAGGTTTGGAGCCTTTAGGAGTGAGTTTGGGAGAGTTCCACGTCGAATACCTTTCCTATTCAGTTTTATATCTCTAATTTAGGTTTGGAGCCTTTAGGAGTGAGTTTGGGAGAGTTCCACGTCGAATAGCTTTCCTATTCAGTTTTATATCTCTAATTTAGGTTTGGAGCCTTTAGGAGTGAGTTTGGGAGAGTTCCACGTCGAATAGCTTTCCTATTCAGTTTTATAGGTTTGGAGCCTTTAGGAGTGAGTTTGGGAGAGTTCCACGTCGAATAGCTTTCCTATTCAGTTTTATATCTCTAATTTAGGTTTGGAGCCTTTAGGAGTGAGTTTGGGAGAGTTCCACGTCGAATAGCTTTCCTATTCAGTTTTATATCTCTAATTTAGGTTTGGAGCCTTTAGGAGTGAGTTTGGGAGAGTTCCACGTCGAATAGCTTTCCTATTCAGTTTTATATCTCTAATTTAGGTTTGGAGCCTTTAGGAGTGAGTTTGGGAGAGTTCCACGTCGAATAGCTTTCCTATTCAGTTTTATATCTCTAATTTAGGTTTGGAGCCTTTAGGAGTGAGTTTGGGAGAGTTCCACGTCGAATAGCTTTCCTATTCAGTTTTATATCTCTAATTTAGGTTTGGAGCCTTTAGGAGTGGGTTTGGGAGAGTTCCACGTCGAATACCTTCCCTATTCAGTTTTATATCTCTAATTTAGGTTTGGAGCCTTTAGGAGTGGGTTTGGGAGAGTTCCACGTCGAATACCTTCCCTATTCAGCTTTATATCTCTAATTTAGGTTTGGAGCCTTTAGGAGTGAGTTTGGGAGAGTTCCACGTCGAATACCTTTCCTATTCAGTTTTATATCTCTAATTTAGGTTTGGAGCCTTTAGGAGTGAGTTTGGGAGAGTTCCACGTCGAATAGCTTTCCTATTCAGTTTTATATCTCTAATTTAGGTTTGGAGCCTTTAGGAGTGAGTTTGGGAGAGTTCCACGTCGAATAGCTTTCCTATTCAGTTTTATATCTCTAATTTAGGTTTGGAGCCTTTAGGAGTGAGTTTGGGAGAGTTCCACGTCGAATAGCTTTCCTATTCAGTTTTATATCTCTAATTTAGGTTTGGAGCCTTTAGGAGTGAGTTTGGGAGAGTTCCACGTCGAATAGCTTTCCTATTCAGTTTTATATCTCTAATTTAGGTTTGGAGCCTTTAGGAGTGAGTTTGGGAGAGTTCCACGTCGAATAGCTTTCCTATTCAGTTTTATATCTCTAATTTAGGTTTGGAGCCTTTAGGAGTGAGTTTGGGAGAGTTCCACGTCGAATAGCTTTCCTATTCAGTTTTATATCTCTAATTTAGGTTTGGAGCCTTTAGGAGTGAGTTTGGGAGAGTTCCACGTCGAATAGCTTTCCTATTCAGTTTTATATCTCTAATTTAGGTTTGGAGCCTTTAGGAGTGAGTTTGGGAGAGTTCCACGTCGAATAGCTTTCCTATTCAGTTTTATATCTCTAATTTAGGTTTGGAGCCTTTAGGAGTGAGTTTGGGAGAGTTCCACGTCGAATAGCTTTCCTATTCAGTTTTATATCTCTAATTTAGGTTTGGAGCCTTTAGGAGTGAGTTTGGGAGAGTTCCACGTCGAATAGCTTTCCTATTCAGTTTTATATCTCTAATTTAGGTTTGGAGCCTTTAGGAGTGAGTTTGGGAGAGTTCCACGTCGAATACCTTCCTATTCAGTTTTATATCTCTAATTTAGGTTTGGAGCCTTTAGGAGTGGGTTTGGGAGAGTTCCACGTCGAATACCTTCCCTATTCAGCTTTATATCTCTAATTTAGGTTTGGAGCCTTTAGGAGTGAGTTTGGGAGAGTTCCACGTCGAATACCTTTCCTATTCAGTTTTATATCTCTAATTTAGGTTTGGAGCCTTTAGGAGTGAGTTTGGGAGAATTCCACGTCGAATACTTTTCCTATCCAATTTTACAAATATACTTGAGCCAATTATTTATTTCAAAGAATGATAATAAACGTTCTTTTTTCAGATGGATGGAACACCACCGAAGTTATGGTTAGCGTGGATTTATCGGAATCCTGTAGGCGAACCTCACTGGACGAAAAAACGTTTGAGGAAATTATTCGGCGAGAATTTCCAGGTTTCTCTGGAATTTTATTTTCCAGAATTCAATAAAATTTCCCAGAGAAAATTATTCTTTCGTATTATGAAGAGAGATGTTCAAACACAAATATTGGATACTCAAAATACAATTGGAAGATTGTGAAGATTTTAGCGTGGCGAGATGGAAATATTCAAAAATACAGCGGCACAGAATTCGGAGCTCTGGCATGTGAAGCATCTCATCGAGATTCGACCACTCACTTTCCCGAACGGTGAACCCACACTCGAAGATGTTCACGCTGTTGAGGTGTGTGATTGCTCTTTGTGTTATACCATAGTTGATTTATGATTTCCTCCACTAATAATTAGTACAGAATATATAACTGTAGACAAATTTTTAGATGATATCTTATTGTGCCTGTTGTTAAGTTCGAGCTTCCTCTCATTGTTTCATGTAGTGATGAGGAACACTGCGACGTCGTCGATGGACATCAGATGACCATTATCTCATAGGCTCAGTGAATCTCTCACGATACTTCTCGCTTTTGCTACGATAAAATACTCCCATTTGTAAAGGGAGCCGAAATGTTTCTCTTTGAGAGTTGAAATAATTATCGCATACATCACTTTCAGCGGGTTTATGAATATTGAAATATATTGGTGAAGAAAATCGGTGTGGGGGAATTGTTTGCCAGTAATAGAAAAACACATGGCCTAGCGGCTTTATTTGGGCTAAAGCTTATCTGTGGGTGGGGATTTTATGAGATCTTTTTAATTCCATCATTATTAATAGATAAAGTTGCTTTATATAATTGATTATCGTTAACATTAGGATTAGTTATTTGATCGATTTTCCTCATAAACTTGGCAATTGCCAATGATTGTTTTAATTTGAGATATTCGCCGATGGTCGTTGTGTTATCGACAGACGTTTAGCTTGTGACGAAACGCAACTACGTCTCGCAGATCCTCAAAAACAGGTATATTTGTGTTTTTGTTGAAGAAATAATGGTAGGTATGGTTGGGGATAGTTTCAGATGCAGTTGTCCAACTTACCTTGAACATCGCTCAGGTATTTTTAGAATTTAAGAGTTGAAAGAAGAACGTGGAGTGGATTAAAACGTTGAGAATGTAACAACTAAGCAAAGAAGAGTAAAGGAAAGGGGGATGAAATTTGGTCATAGAAGAGAGTCAAGTTCGTTACATCGACGTGAAAGATTCTTATGGGGGTTTGACTGCGTTGGAGAAATTTCAATGCTCAAATGTTCACTAATTTTTCATCTTCATTTACTTGTTTTCTTCGGTTTCCGTCACTTCTTTATTTTTATGTGTTTAGAAAAATTCGAATTGATATTTTCAGATGACGACCGGCTATCTCAGCTCACAATTGGCACATCGATATTATACTTTCAAGGACGTTTTCGAGGATAACGTTTATACACCGTCGAATATTAGTGTTTTAGATTGAGAAAAATATCTCCATTTCTTTAAATCTCCGCTTTCTTGGCCAAAAATAGATTCGTATCAGTTCAGATTTTACTGATGTGGATGACTTTTTTTTAATTATTGGATTTCATTGGTGATAACTGATATGATTATCGGATTTGATAGGTGATAATTGATATGATTATCGGATTTGGTAGGTGATAGTTGATATGATTATCGGATTTGATAGGTGATAACTAATATGATTATCGGATTTGACAGGTGATAATTGGTATGATTATCGGATTTGGTAGGTGATAATTGATATGATTATCGGACTTGGTAGGTGATAATTGATATGATTATCGGATTTGGTAGGTGATAATTGACATGATTATCGGATTTGATAGGTGATAACCGATATGATTATCGGATTTGATAGGTGATAATCGATATGATTGTATCGTTTTATCACGAGGAAAGTTTACTTTTCCAGGAGGACTTATTAAGTCTTAGGAAAAGAAAGGAAATTAGCAAATAAGAATTTTTCCGAATCGTTGAATTTTTTGCCTAATATAGTTTATATTTGAGTTAAACATTTGCATTTTTGTTATTATTTTCTTTAAAATGACGAGAAAAATAGTCGAAGAGAAGCTTATATTTTAGTGATTTGTTTATTTCGAATAATTTAATCACTGCGTATTTTTGATAATTTCTATTCTATGTTCTCGTAATTGAAGTGTTTCTCAGTAAAAGAATTAAAAAAGATTCAAAGTTGTAAGCAGCGATATTAAATATCATAAATAGGTAAACAACGGCGGTATGCGATCCATGATGAGTTCATTTAGAGCTATAGGAAGTTCTTCGTTTTTCCGTTCTCTGCCTTATGCATGTGGTGTATATATCAAGGGATGAAAACTGCCTAATCCAGGTGTAGGTGTAGTAATTTGTATATGAATTGAACGGAAGGGAAAAGAACCTGAATAGGAAGGGAAGTAAATCCGGAGATGTATACAGAGGCGAGATGATTACGGCGCCAATGGGAAAAGGACCAAAACCTGAATAGGAAGGGAAGTAAATCCGGAAATGTATACAGAGGCGAGATGATTACGGCGCCAATGGGAAAAGGACCAAAACCTGAATAGGAAGGGAAGTAAATCCGGAAATGTATACAGAGGCGAGATGATTACGGCGCCAATGGGAAAAGGACCAAAACCTGAATAGGAAGGGAAGTAAATCCGGAAATGTATACAGAGGCGAGATGATTACGGCGCCAATGGGAAAAGGACCAAAACCTGAATAGGAAGGGAAGTAAATCCGGAAATGTATACAGAGGCGAGATGATTACGGCGCCAATGGGAAAAGGACCAAAACCTGAATAGGAAGGGAAGTAAATCCGGAAATGTATACAGAGGCGAGATGATTACGGCGCCAATGGGAAAAGGACCAAAACCTGAATAGGAAGGGAAGTAAATCCGGAAATGTATACAGAGGCGAGATGATTACGGCGCCAATGGGAAAAGGACCAAAACCTGAATAGGAAGGGAAGTAAATCCGGAAATGTATACAGAGGCGAGATGATTACGGCGCCAATGGGAAAGGACCAAAATCTGAATACGAAGGGAAGTAAATCCGGAAATGTATACAGAGGCGAGATGATTACGGCGCCAATGGGAAAAGGACCAAAACCTGAATAGGAAGGGAAGTAAATCCGGAAATGTATACAGAGGCGAGATGATTACGGCGCCAATGGGAAAAGGACCAAAACCTGAATAGGAAGGGAAGTAAATCCGGAAATGTATACAGAGGCGAGATGATTACGGCGCCAATGGGAAAAGGACCAAAACCTGAATAGGAAGGGAAGTAAATCCGGAAATGTATACAGAGGCGAGATGATTACGGCGCCAATGGGAAAAGGACCAAAACCTGAATAGGAAGGGAAGTAAATCCGGAAATGTATACAGAGGCGAGATGATTACGGCGCCAATGGGAAAAGGACCAAAACCTGAATAGGAAGGGAAGTAAATCCGGAAATGTATACAGAGGCGAGATGATTACGGCGCCAATGGGAAAAGGACCAAAACCTGAATAGGAAGGGAAGTAAATCCGGAAATGTATACAGAGGCGAGATGATTACGGCGCCAATGGGAAAAGGACCAAAACCTGAATAGGAAGGGAAGTAAATCCGGAAATGTATACAGAGGCGAGATGATTACGGCGCCAATGGGAAAAGGACCAAAACCTGAATAGGAAGGGAAGTAAATCCGGAAATGTATACAGAGGCGAGATGATTACGGCGCCAATGGGAAAAGGACCAAAACCTGAATAGGAAGGGAAGTAAATCCGGAAATGTATACAGAGGCGAGATGATTACGGCGCCAATGGGAAAAGGACCAAAACCTGAAAGGAAGGGAAGTAAATCCGGAAATTTATACAGAGGCGAGATGATTACGGCGCCAATGGGAAAAGGACCAAAGCCTGAATAGGAAGGGAAGTAAATCCGGAAATGTATACAGAGGCGAGATGATTACGGCGCCAATGGGAAAAGGACCAAAACCTGAATAGGAAGGGAAGTAAATCCGGAAATGTATACAGAGGCGAGATGATTACGGCGCCAATGGGAAAAGGACCAAAACCTGAATAGGAAGGGAAGTAAATCCGGAAATGTATACAGAGGCGAGATGATTACGGCGCCAATGGGAAAAGGACCAAAACCTGAAAAGGAAGGGAAGTAAATCCGGAAATTTATACAGAGGCGAGGTAATTACGGCGCCAATGGGAAAAGGACCAAAACCTGAATAGGAAGGGAAGTAAATCCGGAAATGTATACAGAGGCGAGATGATTACGGCGCCAATGGGAAAAGGACCAAAACCTGAATAGGAAGGGAAGTAAATCCGGAAATGTATACAGAGGCGAGATGATTACGGCGCCAATGGGAAAAGGACCAAAACCTGAATAGGAAGGGAAGTAAATCCGGAAATGTATACAGAGGCGAGATGATTACGGCGCCAATGGGAAAAGGACCAAAACCTGAATAGGAAGGGAAGTAAATCCGGAAATGTATACAGAGGCGAGGTGATTACGGCGCCAATGGGAAAAGGACCAAAACCTGAATAGGAAGGGAAGTAAATCCGGAAATGTATACAGAGGCGAGATGATTACGGCGCCAATGGGAAAAGGACCAAAACCTGAATAGGAAGGGAAGTAAATCCGGAAATGTATACAGAGGCGAGATGATTACGGCGCCAATGGGAAAAGGACCAAAACCTGAATAGGAAGGGAAGTAAATCCGGAAATGTATACAGAGGCGAGATGATTACGGCGCCAATGGGAAAAGGACCAAAACCTGAATAGGAAGGGAAGTAAATCCGGAAATGTATACAGAGGCGAGGTGATTACGGCGCCAATGGGAAAAGGACCAAAACCTGAATAGGAAGGGAAGTAAATCCGGAAATGTATACAGAGGCGAGATGATTACGGCGCCAATGGGAAAAGGACCAAAACCTGAATAGGAAGGGAAGTAAATCCGGAAATGTATACAGAGGCGAGATGATTACGGCGCCAATGGGAAAAGGACCAAAACCTGAATAGGAAGGGAAGTAAATCCGGAAATGTATACAGAGGCGAGATGATTACGGCGCCAATGGGAAAAGGACCAAAACCTGAATAGCAAGGGAAGTAAATCCGGAAATGTATACAGAGGCGAGATGATTACGGCGCCAATGGGAAAAGGACCAAAACCTGAATAGGAAGGGAAGTAAATCCGGAAATGTATACAGAGGCGAGATGATTACGGCGCCAATGGGAAAAGGACCAAAACCTGAATAGGAAGGGAAGTAAATCCGGAAATGTATACAGAGGCGAGATGATTACGAAGCCAAAATGTATTGTAATGAAAAGAAAAGAGCGAAGACGTGGAGGGAAAGAGGGAAATCACAATTATATTTCTCATAAGTTAAGAATATCCTTGAGAGGAGATTCAAGTGAAACCACTGAAAAAGAGCATGAAGAAATGTTCCATCTCAATAATTCGCATAACGCTGAAGAAAGCATTTACAAATATATTTTTGACATCCGTTTGAGAGAGGGAATCCTTTTTTTCTGGATAAATTCGACGGCGATAAATCTGAAATTCTTCCCGATTTTCAAGGATAATTGAGGTTAAAAGTTTAGTGGGCGCTCTAAGACTGATATCCAACTTTATCCCTCTAATCGACTAAAACAAATCCAAAGAGACTCAGAAGTGATTCTCCTCGACTATAAAATTCAGTTTGTTTCTGAATGATAGAGATATCCTCTTCAAAATCAATATCTTCTGAAACATTGTTTATGTAAATCCAGGCGAATCCATCCGCTTCGGGAATATTATCCCATGGATTTTGCGCGTTCTATGCAAATTGGAACCCTACTTGCTCGAATAAATGAGAAGACGTGTTTAGCGTTATTTTTACATCTCAACTTTCGTTACAGATCATCGGAGTGCCAATATTCCAACATAATGGTAAAGCCTTTATTTGCATATCCCCCTATCCATCCCTGCACTTCCTCAGCAAATGGAAAATCGAGCAGTTCAGCGACAATCAAGCGGAGTTCTCTTTGCTCCTCGGTAACCAAGTGGAGTTACTATCGTTCAAGTGAAATCCGTCTATAGCCGGTGGGAGTCGGATACCGAGCAGCAGAGACATTTAATCGATTTAACGATACATTTTAGAAAGTTTTTTAAGGAATTCGATCGTTTCCGACTAAAGTTGTTTCGTTGACAACGAAGTTCAGCACTAGCAAGCGTAGAATTAACGGGGGGAATTTGCTCGGCAAAGATCGAGCCGGATTTTGCGATGAATTCCTCTTAGAAAGATATTTACCATAGAGATCTTTGTCTGCTTCCCTTTCAACTCATACAAAAATTATAAAATAATGATAATATGCAAGCAGTAGGGTCAAAGGCCGCGTTGACGACCGTCGAAAGCGCTCGGTGAACGGATATTGACGATCATCGAAATCCTCTGCTACGAGGGACGCTACCAATGATCGTCAGAGTCTCTTAGTGGGATAATATCGAGGATCACGAACCCTCCCTCGTCTTATCCCGTCTGCCATCACTTCCCGACACCTAAAGATATGCGGAACTAGAACCATCGAAAATTGCGAGGTGAGGGGGTGTTACGACTTTGACATCGAGCTCTTATAGACTATTTTTTGAAAAAGTGGGATCGTTGCGAGAACTTGGAAAGGCGATCTGCCAAACGCGCGCCACAATAGATCGAGCGAGCGCGTCACTTGTCGCTAGACAGAGAGCGATGTGATCGCATTTTGGGTGAGGCTTGCTCGAGTGTGTGCTTGTGGCGGGAGTTGTGGGTGATTGGTGTGTGCAGAGCAATTCTCGATAAAGTTGTGGAGGTGAAGTTGGTGTTCGGGGTCGAGCTCCTAGACTAGAGGGTCACGAGCTGGAGCTCATGCTTCGGCATCTCTGAACGAAGATGGTGTCTGAGAAGGGACGAGTGAAATACAAGACGTTTGCTGCATCATTTCGATGACAACACAACGCTGTGGGAAAGTTCATCGCAGGAACGCGTCGGTCAAATAAGGGTTTCGCATTCGTTGCCTTCCGCGACCAGAAAAACACTTGTGGGCGCCATTTAGTCTCATTGCCAAGTCTATTGGACACCTGCCAGGGTGGTTCGACGATTGCAAGTGGTGAAAGGACAGCGAAGAAGTTCTTTTTCCCGAGGTAGAGAAGGGCCGATGAGAGAAGTCGTTCTGCTAGGAGAGCGACGGTTTCGGTCCGCTCGGATCGCCTTGTTCGGCTCGATCTGTGCGAAGGGGAAGGCAGATGCGGCATTTATGGAAGGTCGACAGGTTGAGGATGGTTCGCTGAGAGTAATGAAGCTCGACTTGGCCCTGTCCGTCGTCTCTTCAGTTCCGTTGTGACATGCGAACGCCGTTTTGTCATTCTTCGGCCCACTAGAGGTTCTCAGGTCCTGCAGGTGTTTCGCTGAGACGGGCTTCGGATGGGAGACGTTGCACACAACTTATGAGTTAACTCTATAAAATCATTCAGTTTTCATATTGATCTCGCATCGCGGAAACACCACAACGTTCTGGTCTCATTTCTAAGAAGCATTTTACCGGGGAATGTGTCTCGGGCACTGAGTCAGATTACTCGAGCTCACGGGGAAATCTCCTGGCTACTTCCTTCCATCGTTATGAGTTCAGCAGTGTCGGGAATTGCGCGTTTTGAACGTCGAAGTGGAAACATCCATCCATTAGTCATATCGTGGAGCTCCGGCTGGAGTTCTCCCTGTGGAAGTGAGCAAATCCTAGCGTTCCTCCCATCCTATTGTGATCTGATCCATTTGCAGAATCACGCAGAATAAATTATTGTCGTTCTAAATCATTTCTTCCGCTAATCTAAACATATTTTTTTAGAATAATTTGTCTCTTTGATTGTGACGACTCAAGTTGTGCAATTAATCCCTTAAGTTTTCAGGTTTTATTAATTTTTAAACCTAAAATACCCATAGTATATTGTTTCCCAAAATGAAATCCCCATAGAATGAGTCCCCAAAGAGGCAAATCCGCCTTTAATGTTGAGATATCTTGCTTTTCTCGTTTTACATCACCAAAGAGATTGCAGAACGAGGGGGGAGAGAGAAGGGAGAGGAGGATAAAAGTCTTTTCTTAGGACGATTGATACGTATGTGATGTTTGCATTGACTCAGGCGCAAATGGCGTCTCATAAGGGGCATAGCGTGGCTTGTATTGAAATGATTTAGTTTTGAGGCGGAAGTAGACCTTTTTCGAGGCAATATGAAGAAGGAGCAGTCGTGCCGCAATTGAAGAATTCAAAACAGATCGAATAGTTTGAGTTCTCTCAGCCGATCTCTAGTTTTGCCATCGGATATTATCGATATTATCATTGAAGCTGCGTTAATTTAGCGTTTTGTTGCTCTCATATCGCCGTTGGTTCTTTCAAAATCTGTTTCATTAGCGAATTATTCCACATTCCATTGAAAAATGAACTATGGAGACGTCATTTTAGAGCTGGAGGGGGTAAAAAAACATTTGCACAGCTTATCTGTACTTCGTTCATAATCGATTGGCTTATGTATGATCGGGTACGGTCACCCCTCCCGAAGTATCAGTCGACGTTTTCTAATTACCGTCGTGGTCAGAAGTTTTCCCCACACTGAGATCAGTGCTCCTCTGTGCTGTTAGCGTCGGGATTTGCGCATTGTATTCCTTCGTCATCCTTATAAGCATTTCACCACTTGGCGTTGTCCCACCCTCGGCGAGAGGAATTCACCTATCCCCTCATCCCTTCAAACGTAGGTCTTTCGCACAAATTCTCCCACTCATTTCCTTCGGGTGGTAAAGCTCGAAGAGCTATCCTCAAGCCCGACCTATTTCACAAGTTCAGGCGTAACATCGTTTTGGTGATCGGCATTGGTGACGATATAATCGTGGGGTTGCAAATCTCTTTCCCAATCGCGTGGGTACCGATCACCGATCTTCATAACGCATTTGTGACCCTATGAAGCACTGCACGAGCGTTTATAGTCCAAGAAGAAGAAGAGAAGAACGTTTAGAGTGGCATCACGTCCTTTCTTCTTTATATGCGGGGAACTTTTTATGAACATATTGCATCGTGACAAGCAAATTGGTGGGTAGTATGAAAGAGAAGGGTGCCTATCTGAGGTGACCGTATGTAAGACGATTGCAGCCGTCGAATTTGCGTTCATGTTCGATGTCTCCCACTTCCGTTTTACCTTCATTTCGTGCAAATTTCAGTTGAGTTCCGCTCACTCTTTATTCCTATAACGTTTAGTAGTGAGAGCGCTCGAATTGCTCGTTACAACGACGATTCGCATTGCAACGTTCGGCGTTATCCGCCATCATTCAATCGCGTTATGGATGCGCGTGTCGGCGGCGCAGGTCGCTTAAATGGTTACTCGTTTTCGAATTATTCTCTTCTCCTTGAAATATTTGAAGTTATGAGCTACAGATCCCTTTGCTCTTCAACTCTATCCCCGATCGGGTACTCATCCATCATTCTATCGACGATTGCTTTATTACAAACAATTCCTTTATTTATTGACGATCGGGTAGCAGTGCGCTTAGTCTCTTCCCCGTGTAGTTGAACGTCGGGTATAACTTCTTGATGTTTTGACCCACCTTATCTTATGGGAAATTTTCAGCAAATGCTAGCCACCTTCTTAAGATTCCCATCCGGGTAACATTCTCCCCATGTGATCTCCTCGTATTGTGTTGTATTTGAGAGCTCTAATTTTTCATTTCGGATAAAGAAAAAGCAGTTCCTAATGCCGTTCATCGTTCTCACGTTGTAATTCCCCACTATCAGAAGCCACGTGCACGCTGGTTGGATTCGCTTTACGAAGTGCTAGAAGAGTCGGAGCATCGTTGAGCACTTTTCGTTGTCGGACACTTGCGCCACCGTTGTGGTGGTCATTTAACCTCGGTTGGGTATAAGTTCGTTGTCGGTTTTCGAGGATGGATAGCTGCTTTCATAAAGTTCTCTATATA
Source organism: Parascaris univalens (assembly GCA_037576465.1). Lineage (NCBI taxonomy): Eukaryota > Metazoa > Nematoda > Chromadorea > Rhabditida > Ascarididae > Parascaris > Parascaris univalens. The sequence continues at coordinate 84,567 of JBBHLZ010000009.1, forward strand.
CACTCCAAAGTGCTATGGCACGCGAATAAGGGGGGACGCGCAGTTCAAATATTCATGCACTAATAATTATCTCCTCCTTTTTGTGGGCAATTCAATAAAAAATTGTTGAAATGTGTGAAGTAAACGATTTTTGGCACATTGCCAATGCGAGTAAGTGTCGGTATATTCGTTCAGAAGTTGCGCCGCCTGCACAACGCGCGCGGCCGGCGAGTGCTGCTCGGCACGTGAAATGTGATGCATGGAAAGTTATTAACGTGGATGCGCGATCATTCGTCTATAGATTCGATGGAGTTTGCAAGGAGCTACCTCAGGTTGATGGAGCTCGAGCTTATTTGTTTCTCTTCGGTCATTTCATACGTACAGATGATTTCGATGATGGGATTCAGTTTGAGATTCGAAACGGCGCTAATAGAACCTACATATTCCTTTTCGCCTTACTGACCGAAGCGTTGACGTGTACATCACCTTCAGTATTTCCCTGCTCTGACAACGCAAGGTAGTAGTGTCAGGTTGGATCGTGGGAGTCGTATCTATCACTGCAGAAGTGACATCTGAAAAGGGGAAAATGGAGGTGAAATGGAGGGAAAGGTGTGATTGGAGAATTAAGAAGGTGGGATCAGTCTTCTGTAGGTAAATAAAATTTGGACGGGCATTTCCAAGCGGAATGAGGTGAGACTATTTGGAGAGCTCTTTCTAGAACTCCCCCAATAGTTAATGGTTACAAATACAGATTTTCACCTGCAATTTCAGTATACGATTTATGCGGTTAGCGATCCGCGAAGCCAATATGTGCGCTTCCGCAAAGCGGAGACACTCGACTTGCCTATTCCTTTATTCGTGGTTCGTTCTATTCTTATTGTTTGCCTCATATATTTTCTCGTAAAGATAGAAGGAACGCCGTTTTTTTCCATAGCGAAGAGGAGAATGCACTCGTTTGCTTAGAAGTAAGAGATAAAGACAAAGAAACGGTGTGAAGGCTAGTCGAAATTGACGACTCTTCGAAATCGGAAATATCGCTGTGAGATATACGACCCGATTTTTCAGTTTAGATGTGCTGAGTGCAGTTGATACGTAATTGGGTCTTCCGATGGGCCGATTATTTGCAGATAGTGCTTTCGGGTCTGTATCTTTGAGTTTAGTTTGCATTTACGGAATTTAGAGGGCCATTTACTACAGAATCTTTTCCTTCGTCTGGCTTTGGATGAGCTTATTCTTTGCAAATGTTCTTCCAGGAATTAGATAGCCAGAAGTCCTATTCCTCATCTTTCCTCACTTGTCCCTTTCATCATGCAGATGGTGGGAAGGAGCGGGAGGTGAATTGAGGCTGTTTCTTCAATGCTGGAATTGTGTTGCAGGTGGACAACAACTCAGTTGGTCTATCACCCAAGCGTGAGGTATCTATCTACGGTCTTAACGATAACATCAATGAGTCGTTTTTGCGGGATATGTGCGAGTAGGTCTTTCTTCATCTTTTTTGAATATATTGTCGGCTTTTAGAAGAAACGTTATTCGTTTTGATCGTCTTAGAGGGAGCCATTTTCTCTTTTTCCTGTATTATCTTGTACGGCCATAAGTGCTTCTTTGATTGAATCACTCGGCAGTACTTTCATTTGGTTGCATTCGCAATCTCTTTTTGTCATCCATTTCCCTTTACCCCTCTTTCCCCTCTTTTTTTGCACTTTCGACACTCACTCGATAAGGAATTTGCGTTGGAAAATTTCCCTCAAATCTCTTCGAGTGAATAAGGTTTGGTTACGTTTGGTGTCTGCACGATCGCGTTCTGATCACACTGAGGGCACACTTGTTGTGTACATCCTTTATAGTTCGGCCGCTGTGATTGATCTATACGGTCATATAAATTTTTTTCTTCCATTCAGTGGGCATTTCGTTCCCTTTTATTTCTCAAATTTTCCTTTATGTTTTCAGTTTTCCCTCAGAGGAGACTTTTACCTCAATTTGTTCTGAGCTTTCTTTACGCACTCGGGGGGTCGCTGTATTTTCTTGTTTAAGAGAAGGAGCAATTTCTTTCAGAGTTCCTTCAGTGAATTAAGTAGGAATAAGGCGAATAATTGCATCTTTTCTTGCATTCTAGTTGGAAGAGAAGAAAGGAGAGGTTGAAAGTAACAAGCTGGTGGCGGGATGGTGCAAAAAGATGCAAAGGGAGAAAATGTCAGCGAGGAGGACGGCGCCTCTCGAAAGGCTCTTTAAATTATCTTAGTCGCTCCCCCATCCTTTTACTTCTCCCTGCTTTCTCTCTTCCATCTCATCACTATCAGCAGAAGTACCAATCGATTAATGTTTCTGGAGGGAAGGAGGAAATCTGTGGCAACGATTACGATTGCAGGAAAGTGGGCCCTGTAAGTGAGGTGATCATCTATCGACATCCTCGTACAAAGAAACACATGGGAATGGCATTGGTAGTGTTCGAGGAACCGAGCTTCGCGGCTCTGTTCGTTGCGAAGACAGATGGCTGCTCGGTGATGGGTGGACTCATTACTTGCTTCCTTGATCCTTACGGTATGAGCCTCTTAATGTCCTCATTTTGAGTAATTTAGATCGCGTGTATTGTTGATTTTTTAAAGTATGAGAGGAAGATCGATTGTCGTTATGCTGAAAGTGAATCGCAGTTCACCTGATGAAATTTCGAAAAAAGATGAGAGACTATTTCTTCAGAATAGGTTTTCTTATGAGTTCGAGTTAATATCTCAAGTTCCTGGGAACTTCAACTGGAGCATTCTCAGGTGCTCAGGTAGTAGCAGCGTGTGACGCCTCATCTATTTTATTGCACATTTGTGCGGTTGATGTGACAGGAAGTTGGCATGGTCGGTGATTGAAATCCTCCTACGCTCAGTTGTAGTTGTAACATCCTTGCGTACTCTCAGTTATGGATTGCATTAGCTATAAAGAGACAAGTGTGATTGTAGCGTCGAAGATCAGCAGGCGTTATGAGCAAGTTGCGATGGAATATGCGCCGATTCCTAATTACTTGCGAGGTGTCGATGAGGCGAAACTCAATGAACTACGTCGGATATTGAATTTGCCTCGATCGCCTGATGAGGTATTTTCTATCGATCTGTTTATTAATTCATTTAAATATAAGTTTGCCCCTTCTCTTGAGCATTGTTAAACCTTAGCTTATAGGCTTTTCGTTTGATACATTGGTTTATAGGATGCGTAATATTGAAGAGGGAATCCTGTCTTGAATATTGAAGGTTGTATTCAGAGGGAATCCCGTTTCTTTCATGCTTCTGAGCTTGTTGGTGCGAGTCCTGACCTTCAGTTGATGCATCTGTGCTGCTGTGAGTGATTGAACAGTTAGTCATATGAAAGACTGAGAGGGGATATAACCGATATTTTAAAGTCTCCTATGAGGAAATGCATACGACGGCATGTTGAAGTGTTTGGAGTGTTCGGGATGAGCTTTTAAAATCTAGCACTCTGTTCATTCGATGAGTATTTCCAAAGCAGAGTGAGGTGACTGATGACGAAGTTCATAGGTCGGTGGATGCGAACGTTTAACCCTCTCAGACCTCTCTTTATACATTCTCGATGGGATATTATGAGGGATTTGATTTATTTGTGATGGAAGTTGCCCTGAGAGAATCAAGAGGTAACTGCTCTCGTTAATGGAATTGAATAGCCGTCTATTTCAAAAACTTCACCCTCTATTTCATTCTCTTAAACTGTCGTCTGTTTCAAAAATTTGACCGAATTGGAGTTGTAGTGATGCTTATGAAATTTGGTCCTAGAAGGCGAGGTAGGAGATGGTTTCTTTGGGAGAGTTCTACGATGTCATCTTTATAGCCGCAGAAAATGTCTCGATTTTGTTATAATATGGAAAAGAATTTGGTCATTGGTTCTGGTCTGTGTGCGTGTGTGGCTTTTTTATACGCCTTAAACTCTTTAAAAAGGCACTCGGTGTGCCTTGATTGGTGCAACACTCTTTTACTTCATAGGGTTTTTCATGAGAGTTTGAACAATTCCAAGTTTTCTAAGGCGTTGCACGACGATCAACCATCATGCAGTGGAATGGATCGGTTGGAGGATGCGTATGATCATGTTGATGAGTCTTTCGAACCGTTCAATAAGCAAGTGCCATCACACTCTCCGTGTAGGTCTTTGAATATCCTCAGCTTTTTAAAGTTTGCATGTCGCTTTAGTGAGGAGATCCGTCGAGTTTGATGGTAGGGTGGAGCCCAGTAATACGATCAGGCGACCCGGTTATTGAAGTTTTCCATATGTGATCGACGATATGGTAAAAAGGATGTTTAAGAATAAGAATACCATATTTTATTAAATCTTTATCGCTAAACTGTTTGACTTGCTGGAAGCGAAGTTCCCAGATATTGCTCCTCCGTTGTAGCTTCATTGTCTGATTGTTCTTGTTTCCTGATTTTTCTGCCCCATCAGAGTAGTAATTACTGCGATGGAGCAACATCTCACTTTAAATATTTTCACCAGTTGTATTCCGGTTTCCATAAATCTTGCCATACCCGTGTTGTATTCTCGTTTGGTCGCGATTTTGAGTTTCCACTTGATGTGTTATTTGGTCACATATTTTAGGAGTTTACAGGTATTTAAGCATCTCAATTGTGCACGTTTATGTTTAGTGGGTGAACGCATTTCAGACTAAGTCGAAAAGATTCGCTTACAGGTGAAACAACGCCGCGGGCGGCATGCAGTTGCGATACGGGATTGATGAGCACACCGAAGACTTCGGCTTCCATTGAAGCCATTACAGTTTTACCTTCTGCCGCATCGGATATTGTCGCATCTAGCGCCCATTGCCCGCCTCCTCCTGCACCTCCTCCTCCATTGTTACGTCCAGGAGTTCCTCCATCTGTATCAGGCCTTCCACCTCTTCCGGCTACAGTCCTTCCAGGTCCACCTGAAACAGCTCATCCACCTCCGCCGGCCACACCCCTTCCAGGTCCACCCGCAGCCAGCCTGCCACCTCCGCCACCTTTTTTTCTTTCTACGCACTCGCCAGTACCTCCTTCTCCGCTAGCATTTCCGATTTCACCGGTACAAGCATTTTATCCTGTCACCACACCAGTGCCCGGTGTTCCTTTGGTTTACGCACCACATCTTAAGCCGGCTGATTATGTTCCACCACCACCACCTCCAACTAGTTCAGGTTGGTTAGTTCTTCTATTCGGTGAACAATCTCGATTTTTTTCGACTTGGGTGAATGCATCTCGAAAGCCTCCTGGTGTAAGGCGCCATAACTGTACAAGAAAGAGAAAAAGTCGGAGAAACCACTTGAGTGGTTCTTTTTGAGTCTTTTAAACAGGGAATGAGCGTAATTGCTCGAAGTCACCGAAGTGGACTTCCACATATTCTTATAAATGTTTCGTTATCAATCGTTTCTGAAACGGTCCGCTGCTGTTGTCGAAGTGTTTGCTGTGTGGTTCATGGGCTGATTCCACGTTGTACAACATTGATTTCGAAAGTACAATTTAATTTTTGGCCCAACAATGAGAAGTCCCAATCTCCGTCATTATGCGCATCGAAGTTAACAGACAAAGATCAAATACTGTTGACCACGATTTCTTATCGATCGGGTTTTCGTCAGCGTTAATTGGCAGGTGCTGCCAAAATTTATTTGAGATGAGGATTGAAATTGCAGCGCTGAGACCGATTTCGGCTCCAAAGGTGTCGACATTGCGTTCGATGAGTGCATTGTCATCACTGAGTGCGCCCCCTTTACCACCGCCTACAGTCGCTGAGATGGCTACAGATTCAGTTGCTAGAACACCAGTTTCCGAGAAGACACCGATCGATCCTTCTCCAGTATAGTTTTTTCTGAGGAAGTTTATTTGTGAAATATTTTCTTAAAAGATGGTGAAACAGTGAGTGGTCCCTATTTTAAAATATATTCCATCCGATACTTATTAAATGGATGTACTTACTGGCAAGGGTCTTATGGTGTTAGCTATAGAAGGGAGTGGGAGGGTCGGGAGAAGAGGGAAGAACGAGGAGAGGCTTCATGTTGCGCTTTCCAAGCATTAAGGTTTGGTGGTGGTTTCTCAGTAAAGCGCCAAAGGATGGCAATGAAAAGCAGTTGAAGAGAAAACGTTGCGGCTGGGTGACATCAGAAAAAAGAGGTGAAGGGCTCCGTGACAGTGTCTCTAGGTTTCAGCTTTCATCAAGTCTTTTTTTAAACATCCAACTGTTTACAGTTTTCGACCACTTCATATCTAATTCCGTCGTCACCGCCATCTATTTTTACTTCTCCAAAAAAACATGATCTTTGTATATTTTTCCCACAACGCTTTCTGAGTCGAGAGCGAAGATGAGGGAAACAAGGATTGCATGGAAATGATAGAGCTTTCCCATCGACGAACAAGTGCGGATTTGGATAGTGTGGAAATTTTATGATTGCATAGATTCTTCATTAAACATTTAGATTTGATGTCACATGGAGGGAGGAGGGGACAGCATTAATTCAGCATGTTTTCTAGCTGATTTGAGATCAGATCAAATTTCTTTACAATCGTTTAGTCAATAAAAGTGTTCAAACGGACTCATTTGCATTCAGAAAATGCGATATAATTTTTGGTGTCAGCCTGTTAGCTAGCGGAGAAATTCGGTCTTGGATAAGCCTGGCACTTCATGAGGGGTTTTCTCATTATTTTATATTTTTAGGAAAGGGGGCAGCAAGAACGCGAAGAGGAGAAACGAACACCGACACAAAAAGAAGATGGAAAAGTGCGGAAGCGGCTTGTACGAAGTCAGTCGCAAAAATTACATCTCGTGGATGATATTGGCGGTATCGATTCAGTTTATTGCTTCATGCATCGATAGGAATATACTGTGTTCTTAAGATTGCTTTCGCTCTTTGGTGAAGATATTTCGATAATATATTTGTTGAGGCTGATAAGAATTCGAGGATTTCAGCGCCGACTATGAGGGAAGAGTGTGATTCATTTGGTGTTATGGAAAGGGTTTTCGTCTCATCATTTGATTTGTACTCGTCATCTTAGCAGGACGGCAGATTTTCCATCATTTCTTATACATACGTTCATCGTTGAGCGACATTTTTATCCGTTAAGAAGAGCAGAGTGTGTCATCAAAAACCCGCCCACGGAAGAGAAGACATCCAACATGCTCAACATCAACGTTATCGTCGAGTGGAGCTGAGGATTCCGTAAGCGAGGCGGAGAGTGATTTAAGTGTCTTCCAAAGAAAAATGAAAGCCGAGCGCCGAGCTAAGAAGAAGCGACATATTGAAGCGATTTTCGAAGAGGTTGTCATCATAATTTTATAGGTTATTGTGATGATCCTTTATGGTTGTCGTATCAGCTTGAGATGGGATTGATTTGTTTGCTCTCTCAGAATCGGGATCCATAAATTTCGATGGACTCTGAGGAATATTTCGAGTAGCTATTGAAATGTTCGAATAAGATATGTCTTTTGCATCGTTGAAAAACGAATCCCTACGAAAATACTGAAAACGTTAAGATAGGATTGACTGGATTGCTTCTGTTGGTGGGCAGATTGAGTTTGCGCAGTCGTTTAGCTGGTGCGTTATCTGAATTAAAGGTTACGCAGGCTTAGATTTTGGAGTAAAAATCTTCAGATAGTGCTTAGACGCGGCTAAATTCGAGCTTTCGAACAGTTTGCAGGCATATGAATTTTTGCAAGCTTACATAGTAGTGTTGAAGGCGATAGTTAGCACTCGACTCTCCAGATTTTGTTAATGTTCAATTTGGTGGTTCTATGAGAAGTAAAAAACCAATGTATGTGATATGCGATCTGGTCGACGAGGCGTGTGCAAAGTTGGGATGGGGAATGAAAATATTTAATGGGCCAAAAATTAGGGAAGTAGAAGAGGCTCGGAGTGAATCAAACTTGTACAGTACAGGTCGAGATCAAAGGGAGTTTTTAAAAGTTACACTGTATTCCTCTAACATTCTCTATCCATGAGAAATGGAATATTTCTTCACTCCGTAGCTTCCCTAATAAGTCTATATGGAAATGCTGATTCACTATGCCGTGCTTTACATATTTTTTTGCATATTCTGAAGTCTGGGTCGGTTATTTTAGTTCGATGAATTGAGTAACGATTTCACCAAAATAATTTTGCCTCAGGTTTTGATTATCTTTTCTTGTTTTTAGTTGTACGTTTATGTGAGGATGCAGTGTAAACCGCACCGATAGTGGATACGGAGGCATTTCAACTGGGTGATGGGTGGAAGGGATGATACTCCCTTACGTTTTGAAGGTTTTTGGATGTTTTGGGAAGCATTAAACAATGTCCATGGATTCGTTTATAGCATCTTGCATTAATTGGTATCTTTATTTTGCAGAAGCGGAAATATTATAAAAGAAGGAGCTATGCCGAAGGGTCTAAAGATTATTATAAGGTATGTTTCTCTTACATTTGTAAATCGAGAAAGGAGCTTTTCGAAGGTTTTCTATGAGTGGAAGTCTAGAAGGGGGGGGGGGGGAGTAGTCTCAACTAGTCGCTCTGCCTTGGGGCGTAGAAATCCGTTTTTTACTTAGTGCAATGTAGAAGAATTTCATACGCAAGCAGTATGTTCTTACAAGGTTTTCTCTGTACACAAGAGCGCTTCGTAGTAAGTTGGCTATCTCGTGCAGCTAGCAAGAGGAGGTTGAAGTGTGGTCCGAACTGTTGTTGCCATCCAAGAACTGATATTCTGTTTGAAGTGGAACGTCGTCGTCCATTACAATCTTGGAGTACGATATAATTAGTCAAAATTTATTTATCCGAGAGAATTTAAGAATTATGGCGCCCATAGCAAATCGATCATCCGGATAGGTCGTTGTTGTGTTAAATCAATGAACACAGATAGAAACTGTCTGACGTTAAGTTGCGAGTAAAGACCATCTCCTCGTTTTTTGTGGGAGTAGAGAGTTAGAAATAGCAGCACATCACTTAAGTCGTCTTTCATCACAGGTCACTTCAGTTTCTCTTAAATCTCGAGGCAAATTTAATGGATTGTTATCGAAACATTCGTAATGAAACTATTTTTCCGGATTTGATATAATTTCTCATCTTCTTACCCTATAAGTATTCACAGTAACATCCTTGCATTTTTTCTGTGTAACGTTCACTTCCGCATATGTAATCATAGATGGACAAGCAATATTCTGCCGTGCCTTTTTTGATTTTCGATTTTCAAGGATGTCTAGTCAGTTATGCATAGATTATATATCATTCCGTTCTTTGAAGGAGGTCGTAATTCGAACACTGGATGAACCGAAGGACCGCAAAGATACAGGCGTTTTACGATCCCATGGTGAACCTCGCGAGTTGGTTCAGGAGGTCGAGAGGTACCAACGGATCAGAAGGTTCGATTGTTCCTGAAATTCAATTTTGGTAGTTAAACTGTAAAGGGCAGGCACGAATTGTAAAGGTTCGTACCGTTCCTCATTTTCGGAGTGAACCAGGCTGCGACGCACTGATTTCAACTTTGTTGCTGTTTGATCTTATGTCACTTTTTGCTGAGTGGCTGCTTGGCGAACGCGGATGCATTGTACTCTAAATTGGCGGATCTCAGTTTATGTCAAGAAACGAGAACGTCGGCTTTTAACTACGCGTTTCACATCTTGAATTATTTTTGAAATAGCATCCATCGATATTCACTCTGATCCAGCATCTATATTCCATATCACACAGAAATAATGGACGGTTGTCTCTTTCTTGGCTAAGATCTAAATCTTCATCTTTCACTATGCCTTCAGGTATAAACGACGTCGGAGCGAAGATATGCGAACATCTTCCCCTGAAGCACGCCATATGAGGTCGGAGCCTGCTGAGCCGGGAGAGATAGATTTACCGGATTTGGAAAGTGTAAGTAGCGATGATGACTCACATCGACGAAGAAAGCATCGACCGAGGCGTGCTAGTTGTTCGCAGACTTCGCCTGCCGTGAAGGAAAAAGTATGTTTTTAGAAGACTGCATTGCGAGTTTAAGAACATGTGTGGCTGTAAAAATATTTAGAACGTGTCTTGTAATGTTTTGAGATATTTTTGCCATAGCTGTGGTCTATGACAAGACGGGCCACAGTTTGATATCGGGGTATCAGTATCTGTTGTTGGGTTCAGTGCATCTACCGGAGTTGTCGATGTATTTGCTGTAAGATTCGTAAATAGATTTGACATGCCATAATAATTTTATAGGCATTGTTACCTTAAAGATTAATTAAGATTTTGAAGCGATCCAAATTCGATGTTCTCATCCGATAACAGAAATGCTGAGGAGATCCTCGTTTAAACGATAAAAACTGCCTCGGATGGAGCTGCCTGATGTGAAGAATGTTATATGAAATATCACAGCGACCCTCGGCTGTTTCAGAGCTGTATGGAATGAAGAGCTTTTGATGGTAGAAAATCCACGAATTTATTTGATGTAGTAAGGGAGTAATTTCTCGTAATCCTATGTTGGCTGTCTGCGTAAATCTTATTCTTGAACTCATGCGCTTTATGCCTCAGTAAAAGTTGATAGAGTGGGCGAATCACTTGCAGATGAGCGTAAATGTGGCATGTATTTTTTGTGTGTTTATCATTTAGTTCCAGGATCGGCGATCATTCGCTGCAGTAAATGCAAATCCGACGCGAATATATTCGCGTTCAGGAAACGACAGAAAAGATCGTGTTGCAGAACGGAGAACAGCACCTTTCACACAAGGGTTGGCTTTCCCTCCTCCTTCTCTCATTCTTTTATTTTAATTTCCTTTGTCATTGCTTTCCCTCACAGGAGCACATCTAGCTTTTTTCTGAAATTGAATGCTACTAACTTGTTTCATCCAATCTGTCGTGTTGTCGGTTATCTGAGCAGCTATCGAGGTGCATGTAAGCCAGGTTTGTTGTTCAACGCCGATATCACTTCTATATATATGGCGAGCAGATTCAACGGGCAGTTATAAGAAATGTGCTTTAGCGCTTATCTGCATCGCTACTGGCATGTAGTTAAGCTGTATGCCATATTGTAGTCGTTTCATTTGTGAAATGATCTGCCAAGAGAGTGACATTGAAACGTTAGAATGGCGCGTTCTAGTGAGTCGACCCGTCGTAAAGTGGCATCATGTGTGGGTGTCGAAAGTCGCAGCCACCGTTGGTCTTCCTCATCGGCGAGCGAGGATTCATTTTCTGATACAGACGAACCGTCTTCACGCCGTTCACATTCCTCAAAAAGGTGCGGTGCTCATTCTGGCATACATTCATATCTCCAAGTATTTTTCTCCTCTGTTTATACGAGAAAGTAAAATAAAAGCATTTGTATTCTGTTGTTGGTTTCGAACGTTTTTGGCCTTACTTTGCTTAGGTGGGATGGAATTTCCGGAGTACTTGAAAGTTGCTGTCAGAAAGAAATTGGGTTCATTCGCCAACAAATTTTGTCGTGTTCGAGGTTACCTATATATGAACTGCTCCGAGATATCTGATCACAGGATGGTGTATAGAATATTGCATCGGGAAGACTGTTTTGTTGTGTGCTTTCTTATGTCTTTAACGAGGATGAATAATATTGGTATTGCAGAATGACTAGACGACGCCATAAGAAGGTAAAAATCGATGAACGAGACGCATTTAATAAGCGCCGAATGGGCAGGAAAGTCACGTCGGTGGATCTCATGGTTTCTTTCGAGCTTCGTTTAAGAGCTTTTTTAATTTGCCATCTTCATTATAAGGTGACACGGCCACTGATGATAGAATACTAGAAGTGTGTCAGTGCAATGGCTGTCGGTCACTGGTTTGAAAATGGTTCTGGATTGTCTCATCCGACTCGCATGCTACTATTTTTAACCCTACAGGATTCGTCTGCAAACGTCCCATCACCAGAGGACTTTTGCTATCAACTTGATTTCATTTCGTTGTATTTTCTGGGGAGGGGAATTTGCACGAAGCCATGCGGGTGGTTTTTCTTAGTTTCAAAGTCGCATTTCCATATTGTGTTGTAAAATCTAAGGGTGTTTTCAATCTCCACTATACGCTTTTTTCCACACAGGATTTAAAATGGTTTTCAGCGAATGCCATATTATATTCGCTTTGTGTAAGACCATTCAGGGCCAGCTCGAGTACAGAGCAAGATTCTTGGATGTATCGCTTCACAAGGTATACAGTGAAATACAATAGAGAAAGGATATGATGTAAATCTGCTTGAAGGATCTCAAAGATATGATGGAAGAAGTGACAAATAGCAGCAACGAATCGAGTGACGAGAAGATAACCACTGCGAGCAATTTGTCGAAAAGTACGCAGCAAATATGACCATTCTTGCACATATTTACTCTTTTCACCGTGAAAGGGAGGAGGGGTGTTGCTTGAATCTTTAGCAGTTCACTGAGAGTGGATCTAAAATGTTTGAAAGAGGGTCTTAGAGAGCATTCAATGAAGTGATTGTTGCATCTGATTGTTTGAAATCGCAATAACCATACGATAGATTTTTCGGCATTGATTGCGCAATTGTTTTTCTTTGTTAAAATTTTCAGAGCTTCAAAAGAAAATTAAAGGATTGCTTATAAATTTCCGGTTAGTTCATATTTCGTGGACAACTCATTAGCACGAATAGGTTTTTTAATGTATTTCTGGGCTTCTATGTTGTAAAATACATCAGAAAATACACTCGGAAGTTTTGGTTGAAGGTTGTCGTTGGACATCAAATGCAGCGAAGATCTTCCGTCGATGCTGAAAATTGAGGAATTCTACTTGAATAGGGAAGGGTCCAAGTGCGTATGGTCGTGTGTTCGACGGTTTTACAGTCTGTTTTGTTTTTATTGTTAGGTTGAATGGAGTTTATTCAGATCGAAGCCTACGTTCCATGGGAGGAAGCCTACCAGGATCGTCATTTAGCAGTCAGACGTCGTTGATGAACGCACAATCTTTAACGATGAGGCCGTCATTTGAACAGCGTTTGGAGACACTCTTCCATTCTACAACACCTTCAAAGCAATCGGTGATTTTTCATCATAGATCGCCTCATTCATAGCACTTCACATTTGCGGTGAGCATACGTTGCCAGCTCGGATATTGATGCGAGATGAAAACTTGCAAGCCCCCTCCGTCCTTTGTTTTAACGTATTCACTGGCGCTTTTCAGTTTATACCTTTTATCAGTTAGTGAGTGGTGTTATTAGATTGCTGAAGTTCCTATTGCTTTTAAATCGGAGTGGATAAGAAAGGAGAACATACCGTGGAGGAAAATAGCTTCTTCGAGAGCTTATTTTTGGTGTTTACGTTCATTTTGAGAAGTTTGTGCTTCGAAGACGAAGTTTATATCGTCCTGTTGTCTTCGCGATGTTTGGCGTATTTGTGCTGCTCAGTAGCACTCACTTGTGGGTGGGAATTTGTGCGTATGGGTTTTGATGAGTGACATTAATTTTTTTACTATAAAATGTAAATATGTAGGCATATTTAGTGCATGACATGGAGGTGTCGCTTTTTCGAAATGGTTAAAGAGATGCTATCGCTCTATTATCATCATCTTTCTATTTAATAAATTGTCGGAGATGTTTTATGATTGTTCGGTATTATTTCTGAATGTCTATTTCTTCAGTTCAAGTTTATATGATTTATTAGTTATTGGCACGCTTTAGGAATGTTCTTTGTACTTAGTATTTCCATTATTATTTGCAGACGGGAAACGTTAGCAGAGATTCGCCGCAGACGCCTTCAATGGGAACTCCAGTATCGGTGTTTACCCCTGGTTTGTTTATTTCAGCCTTACAAATTGTTAAGTTATAGTTTTTGAATTCATAGCATCGCGCTTATATGTGATCTCATGAGCACTTGGATATCGAAAGGCTTGTGATTATTAGCGAAAACACTATAAGTGAATAAGGGGATCATTCTCGTTGAATTATTGCAGAAATAAGTATTTAAGATAGTGGCGGTATCTTTGTAAGAAATGAGATGATTTCATTGAAAAGAATCATTCTTGTATTTCTCTCCATTTTATCCGTTCATCTATATTGGACTGTATTACTCAATGAGCTGATTTCAGTTATTTGCGATAGCTCACCGGCTGTTACACCGATTTATTCCGACAGAGCAATGGGAATAACAATTCGAAGAGTTGAAAGTGATTCGCGAGTGCTGCGTAGTACATCAATGTACGTTCGTCAGTTGGACATTTTGAAAGTTTCTTTGCTAGTTGGTAGCAGTTATTATTTGGAGCTGTGAAATAGGCTATATGAAAATGAAAAATGGTTTTACGGATGGAACCTATAAAAATACTCTTGAAAGGATTTGCTATGCTCAAAGCATGGGTTATAGTTTTATCCTTTTGCTTTTGTTTGAATGGGCTTGCGGAACGTAATGTTGGGTAATCGCAATTTGCTGATGCCTTAATGAAGAGGACATTAAAACATAGCGATTTATTAATTGTTTTTTATGTATCCTTAACGATATTTACTGTTATAATTCGTTGTTAACGATGTTGTTTGAGTGTGTGGTGTGAAGCATTGCAGTGAAAGATTCGCCGTATATGTCAGTTGAATGTAGGTGTGCTTCAGGGAATCGTGGTCGGCATTACAAGAACGGGTAGCTGCATCATTGGCAAAACAATCTCGGCTCACAAGCGATTCCCGGTTAGTTTCTTGTTATTTTTCCGCTATACTCTTCATCTGTATTTAATTTTGAGGTTGAGAATTCAGAATTCACTTGGCTGCGGAATTGAAGGCAACTCATGTATTGGAAATAGTAACAAGAAGTCCTTTCATTGGAAAAGTATGCAGTGAACTACGTGATTCCATTCAGCTTTCAATTGATAGAGATGAAGAGCGAATTCATGCAGAAAGGTATTTGATGCGAATTCGGCAAGTTGCAACTTATAAGAAATAGGTGCATTCTTATTTATCATCATTCTCATTTTTGTTAAGCAGTTTTTTTCAGGTGGATGTAGTCTCATTGATGGATGCTGATAGCGTTAGAGAAATGGAGGATAAAGATCTCGCGGAGAGAAGAAAGAAAGAGGAAGAGGCAAAGATACTGGAAGCAATCGAGAGGGAGCGTGTGAAGGCAGAGCAAGAAAAGAAGGCAGCTGAAGAGAGAGAGGCGAGGCGTAGAGAATATGAGAGGAAACTCGAACTTCAAAAGAAGGTTTGTGCGGCTGATTTTCTTCTTGGATTTTTCTTTACTAAATCCACGGTTGTAATTTTCAAGGAGAATAATTCGGAGGAAGTTTGTAGTGCGTTTTATTGGGCATCTTTAAATTGCTAGCCGAAAAATTGGATCTTTTGGTGGAAAAGCAGAAATAGAGGAAGGCTTGGTGCATGGTTTCATTCCAAGCTGGCGTATGTGGAACTGCGATTATCTGCTAAAGTGTGTCTTCATTTATTCGTATTGAATACATGAGGTTTGCTGCTGAATTGAAAAAAACGGGTTTTTTAATGGAACGTTTGAGGGTGGGTCCCATATAAAAAATATTTATCCCTGCTTGCCAATTGTTTAAAAAGTTAGATATCCTAATTCGTCACTTGGCTTTTATTTTACTCTCTTCTCGGGTAATATCATCAAAAAGGAAGAATTATTTTTTCATTGCAGCGTTTGTTACGTGGAAAATGCGTAGAAATGATGTTCGAGCGTCTTTACACGGACTTGAGCGTAGTGCTTGCAAAAGATGCTTTGCGAAGGCTCGAGTTGCATGTCGTTGAAAAACTCGAACTCTCTTGGCTCAAAATCTTGGAGGATCAACAAAAGGTATCATTCTTTCCTGGGATGGGGTATCGCTTTAAAATGTATTTAAGGATACGCAATTGTTATCATTAGTGGGAGTTTGAATTATGTCTGTAAAAATCCTTTATAATGTATTAGAGCATTAGTTGATGTTGAGGCCAAGTTTATGGGAATTGTTCCTTTGATCGGCATGAGGCTGCATCAGAAAAAAATTGTGCTATTAGTTAATATTTTGTAAGATAAACAGACAAGTAGCAATTTTGCGTGAAGTGTTTTGATGATATCTTTTCCCATTTGCTTCACCGTTTCATTCAAGAGCATGTTTTAGGTAACAAACGGGACAGGAAGTCTCATGAAAGCAGACGATTCAGAATCGAGAAATACTCCGACGAAACCGATATTTTCCGGTCTATCGCCGGTCAAATCAGTGCTAGCCTTGAGGTTCTTTTATTTTTGTTATGGGATTTATGATGAAGGAACTGCTATGAGAGGCAGTTTCATGGCGTTTTTATTAGAGCTAACGTTCGAAAAACTTGCTGCTGTATCGAATATGGAGATTTAAATATCGTCGCCAATGGATATGCCAGTTCAGTAGCACTGCATCGGAAAAGAGGAAGTCATACTACGGAGGCTGTCAAGATGCCATTCATGGGATGCTGAAGTGTCGCAAAGTTTCTCAGAAGGCGAGCTAATTGTCTGCAGATCTACAGCCTATGAAAAAATAAAAAATAGTTAAGACTAATACAGGAATTTCACTGAAAAGAACAGTGTAAAGAGCACCTTACGGTGTCAGTAGATAGTGCACAGTTACAAGTTGAAAGATCGCAGAGAAATCTTTGAATGAATTGGCAATCTGTGCACTTTGAAATGGATGCGGACTCATGAAATCGTGTGGTTTGAGGCCAGAAGAGGCATTTCGTTTCATGTCATAAATGTTGGCAGGATCACAGCCGCTTCAAGGAATGGACGATTTTCTGTTATTTGATGGGATATCTGCCTGAATTTGGTCATTAATGAGGCCCCATTCATATATATGCAGAATTTAAGTCTTTCGCTCATTGCAAACTGATTTTATGCGTTCTCATTCGTCGACAAAAGCAGTACGAAAATAGTATCCTATTTCTTGAATGATGTTACGCAATTCGGCTTTCCCGATGTGAAACAGAGATGGAAAAGATTGCGTAAACGTTCACGTATCAGTTGTTATCGTAAAGGCACTTTCTTTGGGGGCACATCTGATTTTCCTTTCCTCAGTCACCGCTGTTTGCTGTTGAAGTGCACGCCGTTGACGCATAAACCGAGCTTTGAGCATCATCGGATCTGTGGCTCGCAGAAAAGCTGATATTTTTCAGTTCCAGGCATCACTGATAGAAAATTAGTGGTGGGTCAGAACTATCGACGATGTCTCCTTGTGGGGAATTGTGGTAGAGTGCCTTTTGGCTCGTGATGATTGGAACTTTGCCGGTATAAAATGAGGTTGATCAATGGGTACGCAGAATAGGGGTACAAGCAGACCGATTGTTCATTTAATGATTATAGGAGTTTGAAGTAACTGGCTTCATTGCAAGTGATCAACTGAAAGATCGTGAGAGATGTCTCGAAGGGGAGCGGGGGAGGGGAGGGGTCGAGTTTGTAGAAGCTGGGAATGATTGTCGCAGAGATCTACGTCTCTTGCTTCTTAGGCAGCATTTTTTTAAAAATTCAGGCATCCTTTATCATTTCGATTTGAAGTCCTTCCCGTTATAAATGAAAGGAGTGAATAGATTAAAGAGAACATTTAATATTTCAGCTCGAAGAATTCGCTGAACGAAATGGTGCGACAAGTGGCAGCACAGTCGAAAGCCGAAATGAGCGCGGCATTCGGACGGATGCAACTGCCTTACTGGGCTCGGATTTCCTTTTCCAAGGATTTGGCGTTATCCGCAATATGCCATCGTTTAAGAAGGTTGGTGAATAGCAGCGTGGACGATTATTATCAATGGACACTTTCAGAAAATTTTCTGGAACATTTTACGTTCAAGTTAGAAGAA
>JBBHLZ010000010.1:0-81205 GCA_037576465.1 Parascaris univalens
TAATTTTTATTTATATTGGTTAGGATTATAGAATGGAGGAAATGACCTCTGCATTCACACAGCAATCAGTTCTCATTAGTGGGCATTCCAAGTTGATATTGATTAAGTTTTGAGGCTAAGCAGCATTCGAATTTTACATGTATTTACGTTATTTATACCTTATGTCGGCAATATTAGTTTTTAATGCTGCATAGTTGCGAGGAATATCTAATCGTCGACAAGGAAAAAGTGGTTTTTTGGTTGAAAGATTGTGTTCAGAGGGCGATGTTTTTCGAGGGGGAAGGGTAAGGAGTTTCTCTTCGAATTTGCTTGCTGTGGTTCGATTTCCAGACCGCTGGCAGGTTTTCTCTGCCGAGAGCGCAGTTGTTTGGGCAACGTTAGGTATGCCTTTCAAAAATAAGCATCGCTTCTTTTCACTCACAAAACGCAGTTGTCGAAAAGAAAGTTTGCATGTCTTGGAAAAATATTTAAGTGGCTTTATCGGAACTGCGAGGGATAGAGATAAGGAGATAAAGGGGGGGGAGGTATTTCCTCAAGTTCTTAGAAAACGAGGATGATTTACGAAGACGTAGCTCCAAGCCATTTTTGAAGAGGGAAATTTTTTCACTCGGATAGATTGGAAACTGCAAGAACTCACCTATGCCAATTATTGAAAATTTCTGTGAAATATTCATGGGGAGTTTTGGTATGCTTGTCAGTGAGGTATGCATGTTGATGTTTGATGTGCTTATCGATGAGATGATGTTCAGGTGGAGCAGTTGCGTGCCTCTTACGCTGTTCAAGTAGAACGCTTTCGTGACTATCGTGCTGCACAGATGGAAACTATGGGGCAGCATCTAGACAATATACGTGACAATTACAACCAGCAGGTGCGTGAGTCTCTGAGATGGATCACTGCAGCCTTTGCCCCATACCAAATTGTCGCCTTCTATAAACGTTTCAAAGTTTTTACCTTTCGAAAAAACGTTCACATTCTCGGAGGAATTGAGGCGTTTTTGCGTGCCGCATAAAAACGGCGCCATTTTCTAAGGGATATTCGTTAGTTGACATATGGGAGTCGTGCATTTGGAAGCATAACACAGTTCGATATGTAATGGTTATCGTTTTTCTTAGTTGTCCACTGAGATTGGGAGATATTTTAGAATTATTGTCGATAATTGCGTTAATTGTAAACATATGAAATGATTTCGGCTATTAGCCACTCATTGGCGCAATTTCGCGATAGAGTATTCTCCTCGTGGTACTGCAGAGAAAATGAGCAAAAAGCGTATTACATTTGAGTGGGAAGTTTCGTCTTATCTGAGCGCTATTAGGATTATGCATCGGATCAGCTGAAGAAAATATATGTAGCTCCGTGTGCAAGTGCATAGTTTTTTGTGATGTGGACGCTGCCATATCCTCGTATATAACGAAGTGTTCAGTGGGCCGGGCCTAAGGAAGGTGTGGTTGTGTCTTATTTAATTCTAGCTCAGTAGGATTGAGAGCCTTTTCCACTTTTCTAACCTCCAATTCTAAAGCATGGATGGGAGTTAAGTTTGCTCATTACGGATATCCGGTTCACATAATGAATTGCCGATCTATGTCAGCAATTATGAGGGTCCATTTCGTTCATGAGCTGATGTAACTGAGCGGTTGCTATCTTACTGTCCTATTATGTGCAACCCGTTCGCAACCTCGCATTGGTGGATCTTACGGAGGATAATGAAGCATTTAAAGTATACTGTTCAGAAGTTGGTCATCTCTGCTTTCTCCCCTTTTTAAAGTATTTTGCGCTTAATTTTTTCTCATCTTCGTGAAAAAATGTTTATTGTTACCCGTTACGGTTTTGTCTTAACAGATGTGTCGACTGAGAGATTACGGCGCTCGTCGAGTGGAACAACTGTGGGAAAGTTACGAACGTCAAATGAATCGGGTACGAACGTTCTCATTGCAACAGCGGCTGAAACTTATGCGTCAATATAAAGTGAAGCAGCATTATCTGAACTCCCTTCTCGAGAAATTCGGCAGCGATATTAATGCGAGCGATGACTGCCTGAAACAGGTTCAGTTTACAGTATTCGAAAGTGGAAGATGCTTTTTAGTAATACATTGGGGTATCAGTAATACAAGAAAGACTTTGAAGAGTATCTTTTTTTGGATAATTGGTATGAGCGGGTTGGAAATTTGGTTCGAGAGGGGTGTTTCTGCTAACGATTGTCTAGGTTTATCGATTCATCTAAGTTTGCAGCCTGATTAGACATTAAGTTATCGCTCGAGAATAGCTCCGACTCAGTTTTTCTGTATTCAGGCGGCTTTTCATTCGCAGACATTTTTCCTCAGCAAGAAATTTCTTCTGACATGATGTATTAGAGATTGGGTAAAGAGGGCTGACATTGCAGTGCTGAAGGATTGGAGTGGTTTCGCTGAATAAAAACTGAACACTTCGTAATTTCACATCGTTCACTTGTGTTTTTGCTTTAGCATCAAAGAATAGATACAGCAGCCATCGAGAGCTTATTGAAACTACGTGATGCATTAGTGGGAGTAAAGTATAAATATATGTCTTCTTGCTTTGCTATGTGTATTTGTACACTCACGTACAAGAACATTTGGTTTACTTCATTGTCGATGTTCTTATGTGTTACAGCATTCGGAAGCAGCTGTACTCGGACCAGTTGAAGAACTGGAAGTAGATGGAGGATTGTCACCGTCTTCATCTTATTATTCACTCCCCGAATATTTAATAGACGAGGATGGACATATGCATTACCCGTCAAGCTCAGATCCATCTCGCATGTTCAGCCGACATCAACAGTTTTCGAGTGGTGCAACCCGCAGCCGACAGCAGCCTTCTTCCTCGAGACAAACACGCAAAGTATGGCAGCTGTTTTCATTTTGCAGTTATATTACCGTTTATAATTATTAGCACCGTTCTCAACATAGTTAGTGTTTAATAACCACTTTTTTCACTCATATATCCCAACCGTTTATTTTCCTTACTCTTTTTTTGTTAGGGGTTCTCATGACAATTCAAGTTAAATATCAGAAGTTTTCTTGAATTTGACTAAGAGGCTCCACGAATCATAGGTGGACATTTCTCCGTAATTTGCTGGCTGAATTAATTAGCAGCACAAAATTCGTATCCTGAAAAGTGACCCAAAGTTTTCTTTTCTTCATTGGATTGTTATTTCACTACACTGCATATGTTTTTTACTTGCCGATACTAAAATTCTGTAGAATGCTAATTTTAAAGTGGAGCCGGAGATAGCTTTGTTCTCAGTAGATCAGCTCATAGATGAACTTCGGTTAATGAACGGTGCTAAGCGCGCTTGTAGTCAGCATAGTTTTTTGCCTCGATCTCAAGCGAGATACTGAAAGCATGCTCTGTACATATTGCTATTGGCGGTGTTGAAAATGTGGCTGGGCTGATTAGAGGAATGCAGCAAATCTTGAATATATCACACTGTATACAAGCGTTGGCAGATCTCGGCTTGGGTCGTTTGTAAAAACAACAAAGCGCCTCCCTGTCCTTGCAATTTGGGAAAAGCCCTAAAGCTTGGGATGCCAGAAGTGAAAAAAAGACCATGGAATGTGAGATCTGACCTTGAAGAGTTCAGAGGCTTTTCATCCAACTGCAAATATTCAATCTTCTACGTTTGGGAACGTGGAGTTGTCCTAAGAGTAAAAAGGACAAATTGCCATTTTTGGACGCATGAATTGTGGTGTTCTGAAGGCGTGCTCATAGAAGCTAGGCACTGGTAGTATGGTGGTTGACTGCCATCTTGATTAAGTGCTTTCTACGATGTAAGGGGTATTAACGTCCAAGCTGCGTGCTTTTATTTTCGTCTCGCATATAGAAAGTTGAAGGCTTCTGAAAGAGAATTTGAGAACTGTGAGGCATTAACATCTCGGTGTTTATCTCGCGGGTAATATAATGCTGTCATCTCTGTGTCCTCTTTTCTGAATTGGAGTTGTATTTTGTCATATGGCAGCCTTCCATTGTTTTGCCATTTTGCCCTCCATGTTGTTTTCTTACTGCATCTTGTTAACTCATTTCGAGCGGGTCTTGTGCTGCCTTATTTTTTGATGGTATTTAACACCATGATAGGTTCTCGCAATCTTAGAACGACCTTGCAGCTTAAGATGATCGGAGGATTTTCAAATAGGAATGGGTCATCTGAGTGATTATGAAATGCTGTGACGTATGGTGATCTGTGGAGTAATTATTAGGAGAATCTCGAAGCTTGAGGTGTTTGGGAGGCACAGTTTCTTTTTTTGTGATTGTAGTTGATACGATACGATGAACTGGTTGCTTCGGATCAGTGACCGCTTTGTTTAATGGCGAATGAATATGTGAGGATCATTTTATTTTTGCAAAACTTCACCTGTTCCAGTGACCTAGCAAATTGGTAAGGCCCGTTTTTCATTGCCCCAGCTCAAACCTGCGCATATGTTGAAGCATTTGAAGAGCAACTGCTGGTCAAAGTTTTGCCTCATTCAAGTAATCGTCACTAGCAGTGGAGCAAAGGGAGGAGAAAAAAGGTGCTGAGAGATGAGCTTCAGGAACCTTGAAGGAGTGTGTTCTGAGCAGCCTATTCACATTTAAAGCAGTGATTTCATCGCAGTGCGTCAGTTAGCGAGATTGTCTTTGTACTACCATTAATAGTAGTATATGTTAGGTTTCTCATTCTAATGGAAGCAAAATTCTGTTTGCAGCAACTCTTTTTAAAATTATTTTATTCGAGTTAATACTGCATTTCTCTATATCAATTATAAGCATTAATTGAGGGGACTGTGTTGATAGTTGAAGTTAGTAAATGAGAGAAGAGTTCATTCATATCTCCCTAATCGAAAACTTATGTGCCATTCTGGGCGAATGTTGCATTTCCTTTCACTAAAAATATCCGATCACAGGTAGCGAGTTGATGAACGTAGATGTAAGAAGGTAATCTGATTGCAGTCGAAGGGGGAAATCGGAATATCACCAAGTAGCTTGCAACCTGTACGACGTCGTCTATCGTTGCGTAGCAGCCCGTCTTCAGAGTCAACTAACGCGGATACTTCATCCACGTCGAAAATTGAAGATGTTATTCTGATCAGTCAAGTGTGACCCTACCCTAATGCATGGGTATCTTTTGAACAAGGTAATGATGTTGCCGTCGTCTTTCGTTGGTGACCAGTTGGTATTTTGCCTTATTTGTTATTATTTCGATGATGATCGTAACGCCACAAGCTTCGAAGAGAAATTGGAGCAAAGAACCCTTACGAGAAAGTCTAATAAATTGTATCCAGTTGTTAAAGGCTGTGATTAATTTCGAAGGAGAAAGTTGGTACTGTCACCACTCAGGTGTGGTGCTTCTCGAATTGTCTTTCATGCATTCTGAATACATAAATGAGCATTCCTTGTGCATATATGAGATGAGCTTCACAAGTGTGCTGCAGTAAACGTGAATTTTCATAACCTGTTACAGTTCCATTAATAAAGTGAAGATGAAAGCAACGTAGGTTGAGCAAGAAGAGAAATGCGCAGTGTTTTTCACAGCCAAGCTTATGAGTGTTTTATATTTTCCATCGATATGTTTCTTATGAGAAAGCAATTTATTGAGCCGTTTTGTGGCCTGATGATACAAATATTTTTTTGCCTTTATCCCATTGACATAGCGGCGATGCAGGCAACTAATGCATTCGAGGTTAATGTGGGCATTGTATTTCTTTTATATTGCTGTTTAATTGCAGGGCACAACGGATATTTCGTTGCTGTGATGAATTCTATATGGAATACTTCTCTGATATTTTCACTAGGCGAGATTGCTGTAGTGCCTTTAAAACATATTCTTCCTCATAGGAAATGACATCTTTATTAGGTTGGAATTTATTCCATCTCGTTCGTCATTCCATCTCGTTGCTATTGGATGATGTCGTCCAATTGCAGTCATTTAGTGGAAGTTCACGTTGATTTATTGCAAAAGTAAACAGAAGTAAAGAAAAAGGGAATACGATGTTGTATATCATTGAGGTTACTCACCCAATTGATTTCATAATCTATGAGCTCCTGGAGTGTTGTGATATCTTTTCCTTAAATTTACATTTGTATCAGCGATTGTTTTGCTTCTTGATTGGAGTGTGAGATTTTGCAATTTGTGCTATTGAGACTACGATGAATTTCACTTCGGTGTTGGTTGAAACTTGATTCACTTCGGTGTTGGTTGAAACTTGATTCACTCTTTGGGCGGAAATTTTAGCGCACTTTGGAGTGGTTCTTATTTTTTTCTTAAGCAATTATTTCTATGCCCCATTACTTCCCTTATGATTATAATTACGTATATATTTATCGCTCATAACAAATGACTCTATCTTATTAGCACACTTCCATTCTTTTATTTCTTTGATTTAAAAAAAGATCGAATGATATTTTATTGATGTATAAACTTAAATTATAATGCTTTACATAGATGCTATAACGAAAAGCGGTGTTATTTTGGAGACATTGAAATGAAACCAGTTCATCCTAATAGGTTTATTTTAACTTCAGAATAAGCGCCATAGTCGCCGACGACCTTCGCTGTCATTTCGTTTCACATAGAATTACACTTGCATATATCTTAGAGAATTGAGCTCTTTGAATTTCATCAAGAATTAGACTCTATCTTCGAGAAGGCGAATGATCGCTGAAATAGTCGAGTTGCACTTTTTATGTTCAAGAATGAAAAACTATTAAATTCGATAACTTTAATTATAAGCGTCAATCGCAGTTAAGAATTGTTTGTTTCATTGCTTTTGGAAGTGGGAAAACAAGGTCGTCGAGGTAAAACAGTTACCACAAATTGCAAAAGTTTGAAGACTGTCGGATTCAGACACATTAGAGGAAATCAGAGAACTGTGGGCTCTTTTTTATTTTAGCGAAAATTCAATGAGCGACAGAAGTAGGCTCTCGTTTTTGTCTATATAAATCAATCTTATTGAACATCGCCTGACTAAATCCTGCCACAAGTTATCCTTGAAAGCTGTCTTCATTGGTCGTCGATATTAATAGGAAATGCAATTTCTTAAGTAATTGAAATTGTTTTCTTTGCTCACTATTGGACGAAATATCTCATAGGAATTAATTGGGAAATGTTCCATGTTTGTTGCGAATATCAAAGAACGAAGTTAATTGGGTCTTCCGTGTTGTGATTTCTCTTCATTTTCGTTTGTTTCTTTTTGTTTTCCATCGTAATTGTATTCATTTTATGAAATGTTCTGTTGCCTATACGATTGATTACGTTTGTTTGTTGCCTTAGTGGAATATTTCGATTATTCGAAGGTATCTCACCGTTTTTCGCCTATCATGTAAATATCTTTCTTTCAGTGGATCATTAATGTTTTCAAAAAATGAAGGTTTTTTCTGTTCAGATTTCTTTTTCTTAGGAATTTTCCTATCAATAAAGCTTTAGAATGTCCATATTAATTCAAGAATTCACTGTCTGTTTATATGAGTTGTTTCCTTTCAAAGGACACTTTTTGTCGCAGAAATGTTGCATGCGATTATATTCCTCACTGGGATGCAATAAAGAGTTATACCGATTGATGGATAGAGTGACACAAATGAGCTTTTGTTGCGGTTAGAGGATAACTCAAGTTGTTGCGTTTATTTAGTAGTAATATATTTACTGAAATATAAGAAAATTAGCAGGAAAGCAGTCGAGTTGACAGTGTCGTGAGGCCATTCCAATTGAATTATGAGCATTCTTGGAATTTCGTGTTTTTAAGGTTTAATTCGATCTAAGTTTTCAATGTTATCGATCTAGGTTTTCAGTTTTCAGGAGGGACATTATCATTTTATATTTTTTCCAGAGTTGTTATCCTGGAATAGAAGCAGGTACAGAAGTTGTTTTTCGAAAAGACGAAATGGAAAGAGGTGATGTGGGTGAGGAAGTGTGTGCAACATCTGCTCCTGGGAAGTGATCAAAGTCCTGTTGCAAGAATATTCTTTCTCTTTTTTCTTCAGGATTCGTGGATTTATCATCCCGTTCTTCTTCCACTGAGTGATATATATTCGTCTGTACGGTTGCAAGCTTTACGTAAAACTGACCGAGGAAAGTTTTATTGAAATATATACAAAAAAATGCATATGTATAAAAGTAAAAATGATGTGGAAATGAATACTGAACGATGCCAAGCGATGATGTCATCTGTGGAAGGAGGTGGAGAGGTGCAGTCGGACTTCAGAAGTATCTTCTCTGTCCAATCAGCATTAGTAGCCTGAAGCTTTCTTCACCTTTGCTTAACTTTACATGTTATTCTAGCTTGACCCCTTACGTGTTATTCTAGCCTGACCTCACCACTGAAACTGACACACTGGTCTTCTACTCCTCCTTATCCATTCGGGTTTTCCAGAAATCACCTAACCCGCTGTTTTAGCTGAATCGTTGAGGGTGAGTAATACATAAGTTCTAAAAAATAAGAATCTGAGTTTGGAAATTCTAAAAGCTGATTCGTATAAGTGACCTATAGATATTGAAACTTGGAACGACTAAAAAAAGCAATGACCACAGCGTGATTTACATTTCTCGATGAATTTTCTTCGAAACCTTCGGAATTTTCAGGTCTTTCGGCGCTGCTCATTTCGAAGTTGTTTAGGTCAACAAAGATTTTCAGGTGATTTTGTTTCAATGCACATTGCTTCAAAAGGATGTTAATATTTGCGGTGAATTGCTGCCTACTTCGACGGATCACAGAGCGAATATGGTAACGAGTATTCTTATCAATGTGTGAATTGAAGCACACCATTTCGATAACGTTTAGGAGGTTCCACAAAGCACGTATTCTCTTGCGCACATCTCTATCAGTTAGTGTCTCCGATCTAAGAGCGCATTGCTTCGATGAGGATTCTTCATTATTTATGCGCAATAATTAGCGTTAAAAGCTTTAAGACCAGTAATGCACACGACGTGCATCGATGAAATACTGAATAGGTGCCGGTGGTGTATCATTGAAACAATGATGACATCCATGCATATGATGATAACATCGTTCACAATTTTTGCCGAAGAAACTTCCAATGAGGTGATTCATTCGTTGGAAATGTTCCGCGATACCGAGTCGAAATCGTTGTATATGTTCGAGAAGTCGTTCACGTAGACGATGTTGGGCATCACTACGAGACGTTACTGCATCGTTGAGTGCATGTAATTCTGCACGTACCTCCGAACTTGCATTGTTGAACACATCGGCAACCTGGAAACATTTAAATACACTCATCTTATCGTGCACATTAACCATATACTATGGAAAATCATAGTAATGTTATTTATTATCGAATAATCTCATTAAATAATATTATAGTATTATTATCGAAAGCGAAAATGAATCCGGGGTAATGTATATGATTATTATTTTATCAGTGAGTATTTCATCGCTCTCCGCCAAGCGATGATTTTAACCCCAGAAACGAATTGAAATACTTGAAAGAATCGAATTGAACTGAATTGTTTGAATCTAAACGAAGTAAAAACTCGCGGTAGAATGAGTTGAACCGATTAAATTGAGTAGATGGATCGCTCTGTAGGTTAATTAATTCTCTGACGTCAATGAACCTCGGCGAAAAGAAAAACTCGATTCTGGTCAGCTGTTGTAAGATTTTTTCAGTGGATAGCGGAATTGTTCAAACTTTAAGTGGAAATTATCAAATTGTTGGAAATTTCAAGGTTCTATTAAAGGAATCGAATCGTTCCTGTCTTTCAGGATTGAAAAAACACGGACCCATTAAAAGAAAACTAAAATTCGCTAAATGTAGCATCACTGATTTTATCCTTGCAGATAGTATAATAGTGTTCGATATTCGTGCCGTGGGCATTCGACCATTTTATGACATGAGCATGACGTGCACCACAAGGAAGTTTCATCTCATCCACGAAGCTCAGGTAACTGAGCAAACTTCGGATTTTCGAGCACGAATAGTGTAAGAGTGGCGTTTATTTTCAGGAAAATACGCGTCAATATAGCTCACGGAAATGCTTTTCGATAAGAAAAATTACCGCATATGTAGATTTTCATATGTCTCTTCAAAAAGTCTTCTTAAAAGGTGTTAGCAACAAAACAGTTCAGCATTTCGAAGAGGTGATTTCCAATTGTTTTCTTATTGCCCCAACTTATATGGGTAATATTGTATATGTAAATTTCCAAAAGTCGCTTTATTTAAGGGCTTTTTTGAAATTACGCGCATTAGATGCCGATGTTTATCCGTCATTAATACCATTGGCCTCACATCTTTGCAACTGATGGCTTCGTAGTTTCTTTGACTATCGCTTGGGAATTTATGATCTTTAAATCTCAAATAGGGCAAATTAATAGGCGTGCCTATAAATTTTCCTATGTGCCTGCGGGTGACGGATGATTCCTAAAGAAGCTCGGTGGAATAAAATGAATAAATTAAGAGTTTATTGCTTGGAAAATATGACCGAAAGATGCGCTGTATACCTTAATGAGCCTTATCCAACGACAACCGCTGTTTTCATTTTCATTTCAATAACGAATGTTCTGTTTCCTTATTAATTCCTCTTTCATCTCCACCAGGTTAATAAACCTTCATCTACTCCACTCTCTCATAGGCGTTATTCGCTCAACAGCAGATCGTTTCCTCGTTTTTCTTCGTTCAAGAAAAGAGATAAACGACGTGATCACCCTCTCACTAACTACTTTATTTAATGGGCACTAGTTTGAAATGTTAACGAACACGCGTTGAACAGTTCATTATATTCTCTCGATAGCTATTCCTGGAATGCATGTTTTAAGCGGCTTTTAACTCAATATAGAAGGCACTCAATGTTTCCGAACACTTTTCAAAATATCGGTCTTCATTTTTTCAAGTTTTTTTAAGAACTCTTGTTCTTTTGTGGAATTCACTTTTCCTCCTAAAGGGCAGTCGAAGCGTCGTTTGTTCGGGGGGGAGGGGAAGAAGAGGGAGGTGAGGGGAGGGAAGGGAAGGCACACGGGAAGACTGCAAAGAAGTAGGTAGACCCATCTCCTTGAGGAAATTATTTATCTACGGGCGGGGATCTTGCCCTAGAAGCAGTCGTCATCAATTGCTCACTTAGCGGCTTCATTAATAACTCAAGTATAGTAATCGCTGAAACCTATTGACAGTATCTCAAATTCAATCTCATGACTAACACACCACCCTCAAATTTCTCCTGATAGCACAGTCTGTTACCTACCATCAGCAAAAATTTGTTAACAAAGCTATCAGACCTACTCGACCGAATTTCGGAAATCAGTATTTCCCAATCAGAAGTCTACTCGGCAAAACGTTGATAATTTTGCCCAGCACTGCTTTGAAAATTTCATCGATAGATCTTGGGCTAGGAGGAAAAGTACATCCACAAATTTGCCTGCCGAGCAGATTGTGGCTGCCGACACTTGCCGACATGCCAAGAGAATGTTGTGCTGACGTTGTGCCCTCAAAGCGCTCCTCGAATGCATATTGCGTTAACTGGCATGAAAGGCATATGTTTTTCCAGTGATTTTAGTGGAAGACGATGGGGTGAAGCGAAGCTCAGGAAGTTATCGGCGGAGGGGTAGCAGGTGGGTGGCGTTCGGTAGAAGTACCCATAGCAAGAATTTAGAATAAGGACAGGCGTGTATAACAACTGACACTTCCATCGCTGTCGTAGTGTGCTTCCGCAAATCACGGATAAATAGACAACAAATTGAATAGCGCATCAGCCAGGTGGAGCTGCTTGTTTTTAGGTTTACTTTGAAAAATCTTGGAGATGCCATTATGAGACCCTCCGGGCATGTTTTTTCTACCTTTCTCTCTCTCTTTCTCTCGTCCCTCCCCTTCCCTCCTGAAATTCATCGAATTTTAAGAAACTTATTAGCCATGCCATTAGTGCCTCTTCCTCAGGCGTGATATTCTGATCGCGAAGAATCGCCTCGATGTTTTCATGAACCGCCTTGGCCTCATCGCTGAGGGAAGTAGCAAGGGTTCGTCGTTTGAGTGCAATGGCTTGTTGCGCTTGCTCGTGCTTTCTTAGCCATCTCGCATAAACCCTCTGCAAGATGAAATATTCTTCTCGGGGCCGTCCGTGATGTAGCACCAGCATTGTGAGGTATAAAAGGCCTTCATATATATTTATTCATGATTTTTTCATTTGTAAGAAAAGACCTGTAAAATTTCCAGCATATTTATCGTTTGTACTACAGCATCCGATATTTACCGGAGAGTAGAGAACAATTTGTGGTTCAGCTATAATTTATCTTTGAGATTATTTCGCCTATTCGATTTCGATCTCTTTCTTTGAATCAAGAATACTTTAAAAAGCGATATATGCGAACATTTTCATAAAATCAGTGAAGTGTGGGAAAATATTTTCCTTAATTGAATAGGTGCATTGCCTGTGGAATATCTTTGTGGAGAATATTTCGTTGTGCTTTACGCATTGATTCATTCGGCGCTCTAAGCGAGGTCAATGATAAATAACACAGAAATCTCTTTGACTCGATGTTTTGTTAGTCAGTTAACTTCTCCTCTGTTAATAGTCCCTCATTGTGAAGATTAATGTCGGATTTGCAAAGTGCATAGTGGACGAGTGAAATAAATTCATTTCCCACTTCAACTTTTGATTTTTCATTTCCATTTCTTAGCACTCCTAGTTGTGCCAAAGCAAAATTATTTGCATGAAGTCGATGAGAAGATGCGATTTTTTGCAGAGTTCTTTTGCGCTCTCATTGAAACGAGTCAAATATGGAATACTATGGAGTTTCATTTCATCCATCTTCGGGAGAAATTCTTCACAAATTCGAGAGCGGCCTACCATTCGTGCAAGTGCATTTTTCTTCTCTTCAAATGCGGCTTTCTATTTGACGAAATTTAGCATTTGTGTTTCCAAATATGAAAGGCTCTGAAGAAGACATCGGTGACGATTCCGAGCAATATTCAAGTCACACGAACTCTGAACTATCACATTTATTAGCTGAACAAAGATAGACGTTTTAGTCCTATAAGAGGAGGAAGAAACATACCGCAACCGTAATTCCTTGTCCCATTGCCCATTTAGTAATCTCGTCACGTAATTCAGCTTTTGTCATATTCTCGTTGAGGAGAATCGAACAGAAGGGATCAGCCGCTTCTGAGCTAATATTGGGTAAAAAGAACGATTTTAGTCGATAAGGACGTTTCCGTATTGCAGATAAATCATAAGAAAGACAGAAATGATGTTGTCCGATTTCAGTGGCACCATACATACGAGGACAGAAAAAATCCGCATTCACATATGCACAGAGAATAAACGAAATTACTGCTATTATAAAGAAAATCCTCATGAGTTCACTTCGAAACAATTGAAGATAGAAATGAGAAGATTGCGAGTTCACTTGTTTTATGTGGACGATATCTTTACAGCTCATTCGGTGATGCATTGAAAGAGATTTTTTCTTTCTTACAAAGCATATGACGAACGCCGATCGTTCATCTTCGAGAGAAAGTGCACGTCTCCATTCTATGCTCGACGAGAATTGATGCAATCGAATGCTTCAAAATATCAGAAACCCGCAAATATAATTTACTATTATTGCCATCCGATACTTTCTTGAATAGATGAACTGACTGCAGCTATTGAATGGAATTGTAGATCTTCGTCTGGTATGTGAAGAGTTCGGTTAAGAGGGGTTGATCTCGAACTGAACTGTTAATGAATTCAAATAAAGCAACGAGATGAAAGATCTGTGCACATGAAACAACGAAATTTCTTTTCACCAAACAGCGCCAATACTTTTCTCACTTTTCAGATATCATCGTTGTAGCTGATGTGGCCGTCGTGCTCAGATTGTCATCGCTTTTCCCTGATTTGGTTTCGAAAAAATTGCAAGCCTTCATCAGGAGATGAAGTATAAGGATGTCATCATCTTATATAACGAAGTCGCCGCTGGTATTTGTGTACTGTTTAAAAAGCAAATTATTTGCTATCATTTTGGATGGCCCAAATGTCGATTACTTTGAATAAGTGGTTACGGGTAGGGCTGGCTTGATGGCGAATAGGGCTGATGATGAGAGAGGAGGTTTGGAAACGAAGAGGAGAGGATCCCCATATCCGAAATGAGAGGTGCTAGATTATAAGGAGGCATGGATTGCCTCATTTATTAAAAAAAATGGGATTTCCAGTAGGTAGCCTTAATGCTTAATGTTGATCAAGTATTGATTCAAAAGCGATCATTATTGATCATCTCCTTCGAATAGACCCGATCAAGGAGCTAATCTACATACACCTTACGATGAAATACAATTTTGGCCTTTCAGGATCAGAACATTTTTTGTCGATTCCTTATGTGTTGCACAGTTGTCGGATATTTTAAACAGCAAATTGCAAACGTTGTATCAACTGTTATAGTAATGGACTATGGGACATTTTGGGACTATGCGGTCATTCTGGGACTAGGCGGTCATTCTGGGACTATGCGGTCATTTTGAGATATGCAATACTAACGCTCCAATAGAAGCAATTGACTTGCAGAGATGCCCAAGTGGGCATTATGCCAATGCGTTAATGACCTTTCCGAATGGCGTCAGTAAATTATTGGTGATGGCGAAAACCATAATGCTCAAGCAAACTATCACTTTACATCTTAGATGAGGTGGTGTGTTCGTTTATTAATATGACGTTTTATCGGATATATTATTATTTTGATTTGTTTGTTTGTATTGTTATATTATTTCAAATTCGCATTGTTCACTTCTTTTGTTTATTTTCTATTGTTTTCTATTGTTTATTTTCAGTTTTTTCTATTGTTTATTTTCAGTTTTTTTTCTATTGTTTATTTTCTGTTGTTTTCTATTGTTTATTGTTCACTTCATCTTTGAAAAGGAAAGCATTAAATTAATTAGCGGAAAACTTCGAACTTAATTTTCCCTCTTAGTAAATAAAATATAATCATAAAATATCATTGAGAAAATATGAGGTTATCCATTTTTCGACAGGCGGAAATAAAATGTTCAAATATTGTATTCTCTTTATAAAATGCTCATATTAGGCTCCATAATATAACGGCTCTGTATAACACCAACTCTTGCCAATTGTCGACGCTACCCTCTTCTGGCCTGAGGTTATGGACGTGTCATTTCGTTGATTTTTTCTTCTCATGCCTACTGAGGTCAATAATAGCCTGAGGTCAGATCATAGTGCCTTCGTTTGCGTTAATTGATCCTCTTATAGAGGCGTCGTGAAATCCCTATCATCATAAGAAAGATTGGCACTCTATGGGACGATATGTGATGTTAAGGTGCCATATTAGTGATATGTTATACACTCATGATTGCACTAAATTGTGTTATTCATCTTACTGCTCTACATTACTAGTTATTCGTTGTTAGCGGTATAGCTACAAGAAAGCGATAGCATATACTTTGGAGAATTCCAACTTTGCTTCGTTTATACGACATTCTCGTTGACGCCTAATTGAATGTAGTCATTCCGAAGAAAATTAAAGTTGAAGAGTGACGCTGCAAAGATGATTTCCTCGGGTACAACTTCGTCCTCAACGATGGAGATGCGTAGCAGTAAAAGGTGGTTCGAGGAGGTGATTTTGATGTTTCTTTTTGCCGTCTTTGTTGAAAAATTTGTTCCCATTAGGTTGCCGCTTCATTGCCCTCAAAGCGTTTTTCAGTAGCCGACTGTATATATCCAGCAAAAGAGATCTTTGATAGATCGGAAGCAACTATATTCCAACGTCATGTTGTTTGACTTATGATCGGATGATCATCGATTTCCCAATAATTTTCATAAAGCGAAGAAAGTGAAATTCTATGATTTCGAAATTTGTATGTTCGCAAAAGCAGTTAATTTTTTTCCAGAGTTCAGAATTCATGAAGGAAATTGCCGGGCAAGGTTCATCATACTCATTTAATGTTATTGTTTTAGCTATAATGGTCCTTTAGTTGGGACATAGTTAGACAGGTAAACACACAGATAAGTGCTTTGAATCATCACCTTTCTCCACGGCATCTCTAATTTCCATGCGATTGATAACCCTTTATTTGGTTTATTAATAATCAAATGTATCAAAGATTCTTATCAAGGCCTGTAATTGATGGATAATTTCTGTTATTTCCTAGGGATAAATGATAATTCACTCGTATCGGTTACCGCTGAATTTCCCATACTTTATACTGAATCAAGAAGATCTTTACTATAGCGATTTTCGCAGTAATTTAACATTTCTTTAAGTGACCTTCTTCGATTTATATCTTTTCTTTACAGTGTTGTTGATTTCTTTAGTTTCTAAAAAATTTCCGATTTCATTTATATATTTTTATTTTGTAAAATATTTGCAACAATGTGTAAAATTTTCATTTTTATATCATAGAAAAGTAGATATTTGGTAACTTAGAAATGTAGGTCCTTCAGATTTCGTTGTTTAATGACGAAAAGCGTTTCAGGAAGCTAACTCATCGAAGAAGAGAACGCCAAGAACTCCCTCAAGGCGCGCCTCAATTTTTGGTCTTTTTCAATTTCGTCGTCAGGGAGTGAGTCGATCGGTATGCGAATGCTTATTTTGGCTTTTCACCTTATATTTTTGCCGATGGATTAACTAAGATTTAAAGTATCGGCGGAAGCATTTAATTTATATTTTTATCTTAGTAATAATAGCAGTGGATGGACCCAGATAACCTGTTCTTTTCATTATTGAACTCAGAAATTTGGTTAATCGAGTCTTATATATATGTTTTATGAATAGAAATTGAATTATTTCCAGGATCTTAAACCGAATACAAATAAACGGCGAAGTGATTTACTGAAAAGAACAATAACAACAATCGTTGACAGTGATGATGATGAATTCTACACTCCACATTGTGGATCAATTCAAGAGCGACGTCCGGCTAAGAAAGCGAAGCGGATCCTTGGTATCGACTCACCTATTATTGCCACGTAGGGTCTTTCATTCGCTTCTGGAACTTATTAGTAATAAAAATGCACACTTAAATGACGGAAAATTATTGCTTTGAAAATGAAGCATTGAAATAAAAAAGATTGTACTCAGGCACTGAAATTTTGCAATTTGGAGTTTTTATCTCATTTAAAGCGGTGCTTTTCACTAAAAAGTGCGGAAATGCGCCGGGAATGACTAATGCTTATTTAGTTCGACTCAGCTAACCAGTCGATGTGAGCAATATTTAAGTGAAGCAGTAATCTAAATGTGATTATATTCTTTCAGCGCAAACTGACTGCAAGTTCACCATCGGAAAATTCGCCTTTCTTAAGCCTATCCGTCTCTTGAAGGAAATGATCTATGAAAATGAAATTCACATTTATGGTTTCAATTATGCTTATCACCTTCATCCTTTATAATTGGTCATTTGACGAAAGATAGGTAGTCGGAAGCAAAAAGTGCAGATAAGTTATCTCTGTAAAAGTCGAGAAGCGAAAGCAGGATAAAGTTAGAGGTATCTTAGATGGATTGAGCTTTGAGGCTATGGGTTTATCACAACTTTAAATGTTACATTGCCCACATATCTGTTTCTTCACGACGCGCTTATGTATACAATTAGTTCCACAGTCATATATAAAAGTAACTGCACGATACATATTTGAAGAGTTTAACTGCTAAATACGATCGAATTTTTGCGCCACAAAAATCGGATTACAGCTGTCGCTCGTTAGAGCGTTCGATTAACTGCACCCTTTTTAAGATAATAAACCAACGAATGGCGTTGCATTTTTCTCTCTGAAATAGTGGGTGAAATGCAAATTCTCTGCATCTGATATAAAGCATCAAGAAGCGATTGCTAATATTATCCATCGATTGCGCGATGGTCGGTCGAATTCGCCAGTTGCTGTTCTTCAGGTCGGAGAGGAAAGATCGATCGAAAGCTGGTCGAAGTGTGGAGGAAGTCGTTACGACGCCGCTTACAAATGTGAACTCAGGTGCTCCAAAAATAGCTCCGTTGGCTAATGGAAGCGAATTCAGCGAGGTTTTTTTCTTATTTTGCGTCTTATTCACGCAAATATCTTTGGGCGTTTTTACTCATTGATGGGATCGCCATGTTTACGATCCGTTTTCAGTGCGCATGTTTGTTTGTTTGTCGTTGTCTATCTGTAGAAGAGCTTCGGCTTGCGAGGATGCAACTGCTATATGAAATTTGTTGCATATTATTTATCACCTCGTTTTCTTTTAATTGACTATCGTCCTGTGAATGGGTAGGTCTAAATATGTTGTAATTGTGATGTGACGTTTTTCTACGACCTTCTTCCTAGAGGAGCGGTTTTCTTAGATCAAAATTTGTGCAGCAGCAGCACAATCATGTAGACAGCGCACAAGTAGAAGTTCTTTATTGTTTTCTCTCGATTTCTCATAGGGCCGATTGGTCGATCGAAATGGTGTGCAAAAAGTACATATCCTTGACCTTCCACGATGCGCTTTACCGTTCTTCAATGTTTTTATTGAAAATGATCTAATCTATGGATTGTTCTCTCATTGTCGTTTTTTCGTTCTCTGTTGAATTCACGGTGGACTTTCCTGTTCAGCGTTAAGATTTGCCACTCATTGTGGCTCCTTTTTTCTCACCTTTTTTATAATCTTAACATTCGTCCATCTAAAACGCTTATGGTTGTTGTTAGTTTTATTTCTTCACCTCGCTTCCCCCAACTCGTTCTTGCGATCCCCATTTTTCGTTTTCTCTCTTTCCTCTCCTGAGGTTCCCGTTGTTCATATTTCTTTATCTTTTCCGTTTTTGGTTCTTACCATTCACGTTTCTTCCTTTCTTTCTACTGTCTTTACTTACCCCCGTTGCCTCCGTTTTTCCTGTTCATTCGTTATAATTTCCGTCATTTGCAGGTCTCTGTGTTTCTCTCTCTTCTTACCGCTCTTGCCGCACTTATTTCTTCACCTCCAACTCTCTTTCTCCTTGTTTCTTTTTGCACTCACATTTCTGCAACCAATCCTCATCCTCTTTCTATCCTTCACTGTTTTTGCATCAACCTGCTCACTCATTCAGCACTGTCGTTTTACTAGAGATTCGGTGCGGTTACTGTTTCCTTGCATATTCCTTAGCACAGATGATAGGATATCTTTTTTGAATAACAAGATTAGTCCATTCGATGTGGAAGTTCTGTTGAAGGTTGTATCCTTATTTCAGGTCCAGGATAGTCCGTATGTCCTCTAATTCTCTTCTAAAACTTTCCGAGGATGCATTTCCGTTTTCCGAAGTGTTCCTAAACTTCCTCTACTTCGTCGTTCTGTTACATCTCTCCCGAAATAATATTTCCTGCGATATAATTAATGAGCACCATGGAAGTACCCTAGAGATCGACTTCGCTAGGATGCGTTTACGATTGCTCTAAACAAAGAGAATGATGTTCAGGAACAAGAAAATATCATCCAGGAAAGCGATTCGTCACCACTGCCCACTGTAAGCGAAGGATCTGCATCGTTTGTTACTCCAGATCTGTTGGACACACATCTTCAATCGAAGGTTAGCAAATTATGTCGTAATAAGGCAGGATTTTGATTTTTGTTTAGAAATTTTGAGTGCTCAAGTGGCGTTGAAGTGTATATATTTTCCTTATTCGGCAAAGCATTCTTTAGGAATGAATGTCTTTTCATATTGCCTGCACTTCCGCTTAGGTGTTATAAGATAGCGTGAAAATTAGGACTCAGGCTCATCTCCTACCTATCGGATACTGACGACTCGATTTAACTTTGTTCCACTCTAGAGGGCAGCTCTGACTTGCTGCACCCCCTCGTTCCGATGGGGCTCCTGATTTGAGTGACTCGGTCAGAAGTCAAAATCTGACGGGAATTATCTTAAAACCGACAGTAAGCAGTACTGAACGATAAATGAGTTTGGGAGTTATTTGCATTAATTAAGCTGCTTACTCAATGCTATTAAAGGAATTGAACTTTGAACTTATAAAGCCGAAGGGCCGTTTGCGATCATGCCGTCGGAATTCGGCGGTGATTAAAAAGGAAATGCAATTACGAATGACCTTTATTTATTGTGTCATTATATAAAAATATATGTAGGATGTATAGTTTATTTCTTTCCCATTACATAGTAAGTGATGACATTATCTGAAATGTGTGCTGGCGTTAGCACCTAATCAGAAACGAATTGAGCAAATTTGAATATCTCGGTGGGTTAATTTCTTTTTTGTGACAAAATTGGTGCTCGGTACCATCCTTATTTTCCTCGAAGCAACAAACGTCATTATGATCTGAGAAATCTGTATGTAAGCATTCACTGAAAGTGCACCCAGTTGGTTACCAACTGATTATATCAGTCCGGATTTGGCGCAGCATAATTGCAAGCAAATATATTTATGTTAAGCACCAGATATGATCATGACCGTAAACTGAGGCTTTAGTTTGTTTTGTGGTTGATTTATTTCGAAATTATTTAAAGCTGAAACGATCGCCGACTCATATTTCGGAGTCCTCGCCGTTGACCGTATCCGCTCTTTCATTTTCATCAGTTCAGCTTCGTTCCAATGCAAAGAGATTATTTGAAACTCACTCTTCTATACGTTCAATGAGCTCCGTGCAAGAGGAAACTTCTAATCAGCAACCTCTAAAAGGTGAAGTTCTCCTTGTTATTGAAAAAAAAAATTTTCTATCAATGAATTTGTCATTGAAATTCTTCGTTAAGTGACTGATCGAAAAGAAAACTTTAGGAAATAAGAAAAATTAATTAATAATATTAGAACAGAAAATTGATGGTTTTTTGGAGGGTTGGCGGGGGAGAGGGAGGGGATTTACTTAGACGGTATGAGGCAGCGACTTACAAAATATCAAAAACTCTTGGATTTTTATCACAGAATAAGGGAAATGTATGAAAATATAAGTTTATATTTAAATAAGTGATCTCCCCTAACATGCACTTTTTCAAAAATTGAGACCGTGCTCACTTAAAATGTAAATTACGGCAACGTTTCGCATGTCGAATCAATATTTTCCATGCATTCAGTTCCTTGTCCATCTTTTTAATTAGTGTGAATATGCTAAGGAAATAGAAAGAGAAAAGATATGCCTTTAAAATGAAAATTCTTCAAATCTAAAGTATTTAATTGGTACTCAAAGAGTTCGTTAATTAAGCAGCTTTCACTATTCCATTTCATTATCGATATCAGTGAAGAAATTGAGGGAGAATGTAAAAAATGGTGAGGTCATCTCATCGAGAAAATAAGAACAAACAATTTTTAGGAGGAAGTGATCTAAATACACCTATCGGCAAAACACTTCATTCAAGAAATCGACGTGCGGTCACGCAACGAATTGAATGTGGAGTGTCAATGATGGCAAGCGCCATAATGAAGGGAATTAAGACGGGTACACGTACTAAGCCACGTCATCCTTCTCGAAATCATGCAAAATCAGTTCGGGAATCAAATTCGGAATGCAAGGGTCAGAAATATTTCGTTCCTTAAGTTGTGAAGAAAAAAGCCGAATTAACCGAAGTGGTCGGACTGTTCGGAACGAGGGCTCATTGAAGTGCAACGTAATAGGTACACGCCGTTGCACTTGAGCCTTAAGATAAAATTACAATCAAATTGCACAACGTTTCCGACCACTTGCTACAATTGTGTGTAGTAAGGGAGTTGCACAATTAGTTTTGGATCTTCCTTGAATACATACCTAGCAGACTCGCTTTCCGGATCCATATATCAAATGATCTGTGGGTTTTGTACAGATACAAGGATTCATGCCTTCCGTGGCATCAAGGTCTACAAGGATTCAGTCACTAAACTTCTGAAAGAATTACAAAAACTGATGCATAATTGAAATCCGTGGTTTATAAAATTTGCGAAGGTTTTAATTGAATCTTTCATGAAGCATTGAATCAGATGCATAAATTTGCTGCGGCGATTAATGATGTCTGTTTTATGAGGCTATTGTATCTTATCACAAGCTTGCAAGAAATTTTTGCGTTAATGCAATAGAAGTGGAAATTTTGCATTTACGTTATATTGTGCGCTCCCACGCATTTGACATTGTTTTGTTCAGAAGCGGCGTATATTATAGGCTGGTGAGTATTAATTGAAGAGGTTGGAACGGTTTCCGGATAATACCTGCCAGAATTTCATCTTTCTAGTTTATCCGATCGGTTCACGGTCTGTGAGTTTTTGCTCAACGTGATTTTCATAGAAATCGCTTAATTCTTGAAGAAGAAAACACGAAAGCGCCACTATTATTTGTGCCGAAAGCGAGACAAATAAAGTTTAATCAAATGCTGCAATTATTCGGATATGTAAGTGATCCTACAATATTTTTATAATAAAGGTGAAATCATTTTAAAGGTAACGCTGAAAAATGTGTCGTTGATGGGAAGCAGACAACAAAAGCTCGAGGTTTGATATTTCTTGTTTGGAAAGAAATGTGCCGTTTTCCCGTTGTTGTTGGAGCAGCGATATTGTGGATATTACGAGGACTTTTCGTCTGAATTTTTGAAAATATGCAGAGTTTCTTTCAGCTGTTTTATTTATAATCTCGTGTTGCTTTCATTTCCTTTTTCATGTATATAATGCTTATTGACTCAAAGAAAGCAAAGCTTGGCAGAAAGAAAGCAAAGCTTGGCAGCTGAATGATTTCGAATTAGTTTCATTTTTTTGCTTTTGTTGACTGAGCCGTTGTTTTCCGTCTTTTCCGAAAGCTTACTCTTTTCTTACCTTCTGTATTTTCCATTGCTGCATTTTTTTAACGCCACTGGAAGAAGTTCACTTTAAAAGATTGGTTGAATTGGGTGGAATTAATTCTGCATTATGTGGAGAAAAATTTCTTCCACGTTGATTTCTAATATTCATTCAGAACCAATTTTTCGAAATATCATTTCTCACTATATAAATAATCGTGTTTACTGACACATCACTAGTTAGCATGGTTATGATTGTTGTGCAGATCATTATTGTAAAGAACCAGGTTGCAGTGTTTTTACACTCAGCGAATATGTGGGATCTGCCGAGTGCGGTAATGAAAGGTTATCACGTAATAAAGGTAAACGTTACGGGTGTTGTCGCGTGAGGTGGGTAAATCTTGCGAGTAATGTTTAAGAAGATAGCTTAATTGACGTTCCCACAAACCGTCTCGTATTTTCGAAGTCGTCGAGTTATTCTATCTCCGGAAACAGAGTTCCATTGCAGGACGTTTGAGAGAGTTCAAAAATGTGGTAACGATTTTATCGAAGGAGATTGACTTTGAAGCAGCTACGAAACCGCTTTACGATGCTGTCGCTTGTGATATTAGCCCGTCAGGTTTACCACGTAAGCTAATATTTCCTTTGCTTTACGTGATTCTAGCAAAATTAACATTTATTTTACCATAAATACAAATTTAAACTGATACTTGCATTGAAAATATTATAAAATATAGGGAATTTTTGAACATTTGTAAAGTTCGATGTCTATGTGGGCTCTGAGAATGAGTGAAAACTCTTTCGATGATTTAAACAGTAGATAAATAAGCTTGAAAATGAAAAAGCATATCATAGTGATGGTAGCTTAAACTTGTCTTTGTGCTTTTGATCATTTAAAGTTGTTAAGACTCTCTTTTCTAAGCTTTCGAAATACTAAAAGCATTGATCGTTAAAGAAGGATGCACAGACGCATTTTTAAAAAGCGATGCTGAACGAGACATAAAGAAGTAAAGAATAGTTAAATTTGTTAGAAAAGCGGAATAAGAGACATAAATCGGAAAAAGAAAGAAACCGAAGCAAACTACAGCCATTTGCAGTAACCGAAGAATCGGTAGCCCGTATATATGTGCTTGATTTTTCTTTATTGCTTTCCCTTAGTGCCACTTAATGCAAATTATGGTATGAAAAAAGAGAATTATGTTGAATTTTCTACCTCGAATAGTATTAAAGAAATTGCCATGTTTTTATCAGTTTGGAAGCTAATATTAGCTTATTAGCTGATAACTGAAGATTGTAGTGTGATGGTATCATATTCGTTGTTTATAATCTCTGAAAGCATTTCATTGAGTGTGAGATAATTTGATCATCTTATCACATCCATCAGCTTAACAGTTGATAGCTGAGAAAATGACATATTCGTATAGAGTTTTATATTTAAGATCACTGAGTCTATTGATAGGTCTTTATCCCCTGTATAGAATGCAGTTGTCGGTTTTCTCCGACTGTAATTTTTCCTTCCACGACGAGCAAAGAGGATAAACTTTCTAAACGTTTAACTGTCGGTGACTAAATGAAGTGTTATTTATCTTTAGCGGTGCAAATCAATAAGCCCTCT
The DNA here is from genome assembly GCA_037576465.1 of Parascaris univalens. NCBI lineage: Eukaryota > Metazoa > Nematoda > Chromadorea > Rhabditida > Ascarididae > Parascaris > Parascaris univalens. The sequence continues at coordinate 24,195 of JBBHLZ010000010.1, forward strand.
CATCAATTTCTTTAAATATTTACTTCTAATAGTCGTTTTGAGTACTTCGAAGAATATAAACGACCATCATGCAAATAAAATGGCGTCATTCGTATCCGGTTTCCGGATTGCTGAATATTTTCCAGTATCGGCGATATCGAAGCTGATTCTGCAAAAGGTCGGTAGAAATGTGAAAGCGAAAATTGATATTGAATTACGGCATTCAAAGAAGGTCTTCATTCTTGGTAGCGGTGGATTTACTATCTGTAAATGTATGTCCTCCTACTATTTCATTTATCTTTTTTGTCTTCACGTTTACTTTGAAAGGAAAAGAAAGTAATTCTGCATCATTTGTGTGGTGTTAATGTTTCGTCCATCTATACATATATCGTACAAGTGAATAATTTTGATATTTCAAGTAATGGCAGACATGAGTTCATTTTAGAGCTGCAATAAAAGTTCCATCCTTCTTTTGCATCCTGGTTGCGGGTCTTAATCAGTATTGATTCGGATGCTCCTGGGATGTTGACTATAGATGGAGCAATTTAAAGTTGACTGTAGATCAAGTGTAATATGAATCATTTGTTTTCATTTCCGGTGTGTGTTGAGTTCTTCCTAGGCCATATTTCCCATGCGATGTTGCTGGGCGATTTGTAAGGACATTCTTTTTTAGACGTGATATTCGTGGTGGGAGGGTATTCAAACAATAACGATTCAAAGATATGGCAAGAAGTGAGATTCGCCTATTTCAACCTCGTCAATGAGGCTGTACAGCATCGACATATCGACTCACTGGTAAGTATCTGAGGCATGCTGTTTAATTCTCTCGGTGTATCACTGTTTAATTTCTTCATATCATTTCGTTGTAAATCGAATCGTACTCTTGCTGCTGCCTGTATTGGCAGAAAAGTTAAGTGAAATGGTTGACTTTTTTTATTTTTTGGATTAGAGCAACATCTTGAAATGCTTTCATTTGTAGTGAAATCGGATTCCCATCCTTGAAAGTATGGTCGTTGTACTGAATTTGAAAAATCCCAACATCCGTCATGAACGAACTAACTGCTAAAAAGTTTGTCGTTGTAAAATGAAAGAGAATTCCCACAGAAAATTAGTGGGAAAAATTCCTTCGAAAAATTGACACTGATAAAGGAGGAGTTTCTCAACACATTGGATGAAATTTTTCAACTCGTTATGGGGGGAGGGAGGGGAATTCCCTCATTATTGTAACTGTCGTCAGTAATGAAGGTTTCGAGTGGAATAATTTAAGCCTATGAGTTTTTCATATTCGACTAAGTGTCGATTCTCGCTGCTTTGATTTTCTTTCAAAGCCTTATAGTATCTTTACGCTGCAATTACCCCTTGGCCAAAAATGTAACCAAATACTGTTGATCAAGGAATACATTGGAGTAAATGTATGGTTAGATTGATGGGGATGTTTGGCTAAATTTAGACTAGGAATATTCTCAGTAAACAACATGTGGCGTACTTTCGAAGGAAAAATATGCAATAACGATATTAATCAGCTCGCTTTTCAGTGTTTATTCAATCGATCCATCGTAGCATAATCAATGGATTGAGCTAGAAACTTGAGTCGCATATCCTCGAAATCGACCATTATCGACCGGGGATTAATTGAATATAAAACGTTTCTTTGTTATATAGTAACATAAAACCTTATTTACTGTATAATAACGTTAGTGATAATTAGTTAAAGTGTAACTGTGATTGCAGTTATTGCCATATTTGTTCACTGAGGAATCGTCGCTAATGCAAAATGAGGTGGCGCATACGGCACTCACCGCTGTTGTTCTCGTTTTCGTGCAAAGTGGATTCACTAAGGTGACAGCGGCTTTTTGAATTTATTGTCTCATAAAGTCGACTTCGAAATTGTTCGGAAAGAATTTCTTTAATAGCTTTTTTTTTCTAATGGGGACTCACGGAATAGATCTTACTTTTAGTTTTCCTTTTCGCAGCAACAAAGCTCATTGTCACTGTTTTTGTGGAACGATGACAGTATCTTGTTGCATATTGTTTGATTTCATTTTTTTCCTTCTGATTCACTAGTAATGAACGTATGCCCCAGTATTTGTTATTTATTTGTAAACGTATTCAGTGTTAGGTCAGAGCCGTCGAGTTTCAAGCTTGCGAACTCGAGCTTACTCTATTCTTTGGAATACTCGTTATCCCACCGGACTGGCTGTAATCACCCCATTCTCCTTAACGAACACCTGTCTCTACGTCCAGATGTTTTCAAGTTTACCTTCAGTCATAAAGTCCTCCGAGCTGGCTATAATCATCTCTTTCTCCTTAATGAACACGTTGAATTATTGAGATTTTCCTTTTCTGCTATTTTTTTATTTCGCTCATCATAACTGCAGTAGCAATAATTCTAATATTATTTATAGTTTACTGTTTTTCAGCTGAAAAAGCTCCACATTGGTGGTGTAAATATTAACGATGAAATTCACGGCTATTATATGGCACAGTTGGAATCGGTCATAGGTAATATGTTGCCCGACGAGGGAAAAGAGAATGAAGGGAGCGATACGGATGCTGACCATAATCCTTCCGATAATGTTGCCGACGATTCGCACGAAACAAATATGACCGATACGAACACAAGTGACTGCCACAATTCAACTATTGCTAGTGTTCCGTTCGTTGAGGAAATACACATTTAGAGCTAAAACGTTGTCACCAATGCTTTATTTGAGAAAACGAGTCGAGATTTCAGGTTTCTTTATTTTTGAAGGCGAATATTGTGGGAATTTGGACTTTGCAAATGATTTCTGAACATTTAATTTTATGAATGAAGTATTTTAGATGGATTAAGTATGAGAAGCTTTTGTGAACAGTGACGCAAAAGAGGAGAAAATCCGAGAAATTCGCTTCAATTTAATGCAGAAGTTTCAAATAATGAATATGAGGGTAAATTATTGCAATCATTAAAGATTCTCTCTTCCTCTTATGTATATTATCAGTTGAATAATAGCAAATGAACTGAGATTACCTCAAAGTTATTCAGTCGATTTATCTTTGTAAATATGAATTGTGGCACATCTGTAGAAAAGGGAAACGTTACGACTCAACAAGTAGGCGAAGTGCGGAAGCGGACGTTACTGCGACAATTTGCAAGGAGCGCAGATTCGACGAATCGTCGTCGCTATACGATTCATTTTTAGAGCTCATTTGCGCGAGCAACTCTTTCCACTGTAAAATTCTTCTCCTAAACTTCTCCTCGACTATGCTCTCGATCAGTTTTCTATGCATTTCCAAATGTAAACATGTAGTAGTTCGTTATTCTATCGCTTTATTTCCATGTACGTAAATTTTGGCACTTCTATAGGAAAGGGAAGCGGACGATATTTCAGCTCTTTCAATAGGACAGAGATTTATGGAACTCCTGTGAAATTAATTTCAAAAGCTGGCTTTCTCCATCGCGCTCCGCTACTCTTTCCATCCTTCGCTCCTCCATCTCGAACGCTGAAGTGCTTGAAATTTATCCTGTGGATCATTTAGTTCCCCCTCACCTCATTTTGTCTGAAGTTTTCGTGTGTTGCACTGTTTTGTGCAGCTTTTGCCCACTGTATATTGTAATCGCTCTTGCTGTTGCTCGTATCATTGAATTTAATTTCCTTAGTTCGTAGTGACATTTCCGAACTTTCCCAACCGTTGGCAACCTTTATGTTACACTTGGGGAAATGGCAGTGCTTAGGCTTGGGCCAGCGTACCTTTGCCCATCGAACCTCAGCTAAACACTTAGATTGCTCCAAATTTCAATCACAAATTGCCTGCCAAGTTCGACTCTGTGGGATGAAATGCTGCATTTATTAGCAGCTGCACTCCATTCCCATTATCCATTAATGTTACTGCAAAGTTTGGGAGCTAGTCTTATGAGCTTTATGAATAACGTCCGGCCATAGCTGCTTCTAGGATCTCGAGTTAGAGATCGTGAAGCTGGAAGATGTGGTCAGTAATAATCGTAGACTCGAAATTCTCTACGTATTCAGCAACTTACCCAGGAGAAGTTCAATGAATTCGAAAATCTATTCTCGTGAAACCTACATCCGGAGACCGAGGAATTTTCGAAGTAATTGAGACCAGAAATAAATTCCTATTCGTGATAAATGTTTCCACAAAATCCTCGCTCCCACCCTTAGATGTCCTTCGGTGAAGATCGAATATTTTCGTTGCTTTGTAGTATTATCCAAAGGGTAAATAATATATGATCTTCTGCCGTGCAGTCAGCTATAGTTACCATAGGCAAGGACCATATATGTAGGGGATTGCACTGATCGATGTTTCTATGATAATTTTGCTGCTCTATAGGTAATACCTCATATGTTCAATATCACAGACGTTCAGTTGAAGTGCTTAGTGGATTAGTAACATTAATTGTCACCTGTCTCAGGTGATATCCTCTTGTTCTTTCTTTCATGAAGTACTGCTTCATGTGATCTATGTAAGTTTCTCGTAAATGTTAAACAAGTAATGATCGATATCATTTACCTGTAAAGTAATATCAGCGTGTGAGTTATGCCCTCTCGATAATCACCTCCAATCTATGATTATATTCTTAATGATTTCCCACTATTATTCATAGTGGAATTAAGCGAATGTTGTGTGTATATGAAGTGTGAATCAAATTGTATCCGTTATAGTTGATTTTTGCAGTAACCAACGTATTCTTCTACTAATAAACGTGAACGCTTATGTTGTTTGCAGTTACTCATAACGTTACTCAATATGAACTCCTATACAAGAGAGGCGATTGTATAGAAGTGGTGGAGGGGAGGGGGATGGAATTTGTGCTAAAGTGAGGTGAACGGGAAGAAATGCTAGTGTTCTGACGGAGGTGCTGCATCCTGAATCGAAATATTCTCACATTTGATTCAGTGATATTTGTGGATTTCTTTTGCGAACTTTCCTGCAATTCCAGTTGCAACGTAATAGAGGCATTTCGACCAATTCATCATCAACTATACCGTCGTCGATTCACCACTATTTGTCAAGAGCAAATTCCCCTCTGAGGAAGTGGTCGCTCCGGCCGATTGATTCGTCGTCAGAAAGCTTCCAACAATCGCTTACAAACTGAGACAGTTGAGAACTTCACAACGCGTCCTAATAGATATCAAAGGTATAAAATAATGAATCGGCGAAGGTGCGCTATGTTTGTTGGAGGCATTCTTAGGTGTGCTCTACTATATCGTTCCCTTCGAATGAAGCTAACGAATACTATCCTCGCAAATATTTCTCGAACTCTTTCAAGGACAACCAACTATTTCCCTCATTAAACATCCTCATATAGAGGTCCATTTCACTAGCCGGTTTCACCTAAAACAGCTCGAGCTAATGAAATTAGAAATCAATTTGATTAACTATGACGAATTTTATTTCAGTCCAAAAATTCACTGCCACATATGCGGCAGTGTATTTGATCTTATTTAAGGCTGAGTAAAATTAATTGCACTATGAAAATTGAAGTGAGTGGGGGCAAATTTGTGCGATATTTGAGGATGAGCACCTCTTAACTGCGATAACCTGTTGAGCTCGTGCTTAACATCTCAAGATCAACGGTTTCTTCCGTACTTCAGGATCATCACCAACTATATTTGCTGTCGTCTCAGTACTGCTGCATTTTTTGGTATTCACGAAATTGAAACCAACTTCGTGTAGCGTCATTTCTAAGAGCGCTTTGCACACCCTGTTCCAGCAATGTCACGTCGTAGTGTCACGTCTATCTCGTCGCTTCGTAGTGTCACCCCCGTCTCGTCGCTAATTGATCGAGTTTCATTTCAGCGCATCCGTCCCCCCTCACTTAGATTCACACTTCGAAACAATTCACTCATAGAAGAACGAAATTTGTATTTGAAACCTTAATTTTTAATTATTTTACTTTAGTCGACAAAGAATCATTTCGGGAAATTTGCCTTTCGTATCACATAAGCACTTCCGTTTAGATGGAATTATCGACCGCATAAAGGAGGACTTTCATAAACAATGTAATTTATTCATCAAAATACTCAACGTGTTTTTTATTTCTCGATAATTTATGAGAATTATTTCTTCGGTGATTGACGAGTAAAAAGCGCGCGCCGCGCCAGGTTTTGTGGCCGCGCTTTCCCACTTGATTGTTTGTGAATCTGAGTATTCAGTGTATTAGCGTCATTTTTATTCAACATGTTCTTATGAGGTTTATAAGTGCAGTGTAGTGGATGTAAAGTCAAATTATATCATTCTTCAACCTTTGTTTTTTCACGCTGCCTATCTTCCGATAGTGACTTACTGGGTGGGAATTGAACCTGGGAAAAGCCACTTCAGATTACTTGCAACTTCGCGACACATCGTCGTGATAAGTTCGCCTGGTTGTACCTACCTGTACAGGTGTGCTGTAGGTATGAATCGCGTGCTTTTCAACCCTTCCCCCCACTTCTCCACCTTCATCCTACCCACCGGAGCAGCGACATCCGTTCTTAGGGATCACCACTTATCACAGACAAGGCGGTACCACTTTCAGATCACAAGTGATAATTAGTAACAGTAATTAGTACTGTTATCGGCATCTAACGTTGGTACCGTCAACGCAACAAATAACGCTGTCGGCTGTAAACAGTATGGCTACAAAGTACTGTATAAGATAACGAGTAAGGAGTAGTGCTGAATGTGATGGCGAAGAATAATAAGGGTAACAAGGAGCAGTACTAATATTGCCAATTATGTGGAACTGTGTGAATCTCACTGTTTAATAAGCGGTGCTGGCAAGAGCAAATGACAGCTGTTGTACGTTAAGTGGTAACTGATTGCACTGATATACTGATGTGCAAGCGACAAGAGTAAGTAGGTATCAGGTATGCCATTGATTAGTATCCTTAATAACATCAAATATAGTAATAATGCGCACAGCTATTATCACTAAACAGTATCGTGATAAGCGCTTAATCCATATTCAACGAGAGTTGGCTGAGATGGCGAATATGGAGATTCTGCGAAACTTTCCGCAACACTATTTCCACTAGGATCTACGAGTTCATCGAGATGCTTCCAACAGTTCATCGTCAACCTTTGCCTCTTCGACCTAAAATCATTTTGCCCACACAACCCGATGGGTAAATAAGCGAAATAGCCAGAAGGCGCAAGTGTCGAGTTATTTGTGAAGCGTAAAAGTCGTTTTAACTTGTGTGATAGGGAATTTTGATTTAACTGTGAAGTAATTAGCGTTTTGTATTTGCAGTCACTGAATTATGTCAACAGAATGCCCGCCAAGCTGGGTGCAGTTTGACGAATCAGAGGTGCCACCCGCAGAGGCCATACTCGATAATGTTCACTCGACAAGAGATCCTATACTCGTTGGTTAGTGCATTTTGTGAGCTCTTCGACAAACGATAGGTTGACGTTTTCCCTTTATTTCTGAGAGATGTTTCTTCGCTTATTTCGACTTTTCCAGGATTGATAGAGTCCACTCCAATTATAGGCATCTGAGCGATGTAATTCTGAAATGCAGACCGTTCGGACACTTTTGACTGGATAGTGGGCAACACCGAAAGCGATCTTGAATTCTTTGGAGGGGCCCATGTTTAGATATGAACTCAGTTCGTGTCGTTCCTCCTCAGTGATCATCATGCATCATTGCAAACGTTTCTCTTAAGCATATGCAAAATAAAGCGGCTCAAAGATATTGCAACTAACGGCTGAAGAGGCGAAAGAGGCGAAAAAGGCGGAGATTTAGGTACGGAAAATCCCTATGAAACGATGTAACGGTGCGGGACATTTTGACCGTGACGTCCGCCTCCTGCCTGCATATAGCGGATGTTTAATTTGTCTCGGTGGTTCCGTTTGCTGGCGTGCATCCTTGTCGCACAACCCGACGTATGAAGTTTTTATTGACGGATTCTTGCTCAGAAACTTTGCTGAGGGGTGTTCAGGAACTTCGCTGGTTTTCCATGTCCACTGGTTTTATGCAGTCTCGGAGGGTCTTTGTCAAGGTCCGTGAAGGCTCATCCTTTCTCTTTTCCTTCTACCCCTTTCAGGGTTTTCCTCACTAATTCCTGTAGTTTTTAGCATCAAACTGTTTAATTGACCGGTTGCCATTCCATATTATATAATTTGCAGTTTGAACGTGCACTTCTTGATCACATTAAAAGAAGGGGACTGCTGACCTCAATAGCTCTTTTGTATCAGTGATTCACCTCAACGTGCAGGTGCTGGTCCCTTCTTTCGTAACTCGATATATTTGTCATGGACGTAACACGGGAGCTTTCTTCCTGCGATATGTGACTTCATGACAGCGTGATGTTAATTGAACTTAAATGTTTTGTAGATCCAGCTAGGCTTATGGAGCCTCATGGTGGGGTTCCACAAACAAGATTCTCGGAGGCGAGCGGGACTGCCGCACAGATCGCGGTGAGTGCTCACGAGGAAAAAATCACAAATGGAACGAATGCTCCGGTTGATCCTCACGCAACAAGAGGAGCACGTGTCGAGAGGGAATCTTTCAGTTGGTTGTTTTACTATCAATTTGAGGAGCTGTTAGTTGCTATAAGCTTTTGCCAAGCTTATTGGACGTTTTTGAAAGAGTCAGGACAATGAATTAGTCAGAGGTGTGAAAAAAGTTGAAAAGGGAAAAAAGAGTTTAGCAGGGGATTGGGTTTATTTTAAGAAGGTGGGATATGGCATTGACTTCAGAAGAGGAGAAAGGAAAAAAAACGTTGTAATTTGTGAGAAACCCCTGAAGGAGGGAAGAAAAGAGTTCATCTCGCGGATTACTTGAAGCATCGTTGATTGGATAATAACGAGGGCAAAAGAATGAGTGAGGCAATTACTTCCAAAGTCACAGTGCTCAAAGTAAAACCAGTTTTATTACTCATTTTGTTTCTTGCTTCTATTGCAGTTAATTAACAATTGAGACGGATTTGTTCATACTGAAAATGAGAGGTTCCTCTCTAGGAAATGGCAGAATCATCTGTGCGGTCTATCCGGAAAATACAACAATGGCATGGATAGTACCTGCACGATACAATCCTTACAGTATGCCGAAATCACTTGCTGACGATAGACTTTCGGTAAGTTGTTGAAATTTGCGTTATAATAACGATATACAAGGAACATGGCGAAGTTCGAAAGTCAGCAGTGGGGAGCTTCATTTTTAGTTCTTCGAATTTGTTCGCTAGGGAGTTTTAGCATTCTCTAAACCCTTCTCACCCTCTTCCGTTCCTCCATACGCCCGTCTCTTCACTTTTTAATGAAGGTGATTATCTGCTTACGACCAGCTCGAGTAAAGCAATATATTTTTTTGGAACTCGACTCTTCTCGTACCATCTTTCACCTTTTGAAAGAAAAAGTGGCTAACCATGTAGCATTGAATTACCACTCATAATGATGGAAAGAAGTTCGAGTTACAAACATATCATCGTCATATTTAACCACTAATAGAACCCCAAATTAACTGCACATCTTTGAAACTACGGGTATTGCAGGTAAGTCGTTGTACTCTCCGATGAATCGGCGTTCATTACGAGTTCATAAGTGATATTTACCCGATAATAACTTTTCATGTGAAAGTGATATTTTTATTTTATTCTTTCAATATCTCTACGAGGTATATCAAACGTTCAAATTATATTTGTTGTCATTTTCTTCAACTTCGAAGAGAAATAATTTCTTTAAACGTTTATCATAGTTAACCGTTATAAAGCCCATCAATCGTGGTTCAGCTTTCGACGGAATTATTGAAGTGATTGAATGAGCGTTTTTTTTTTGGTCGCTGACGATTATTTTTGCGTTAAGCTTCATTTTTATTTTTTATTAATGAGGAAGTGAATAAATAAAGGAGTACACGTCGTGTCATTTCAGTGGAGCGTTTCTCAGATTTCTGAGTGATCGATGTGGAAAGATTATTCCGCCTCTTTTTTGTTTCTGTTAGAAAGAAAAATTGGTTTTGGGTAGAACTGATCCCCCCTCACAGTCGTCGTTTCCAAATGCTTCATTGTTCTTTGTTCGATCCTTTCCATTTATTTTAGTCTTGTTGGTATTGATATGATACGAGAAGTGTCGTCCTTCTCGATCTGAGATCGGTGTAAGAGGGTAGAAACGGCGTTTAAAGAAGGTCAGAGATTGAAAATATTGTTTTTTGTTTCAGATATCAGCAGAGGATTATGTCACAGCAATGGAGATGATTACGAATGATTTTCGCTTCAGGTCAGTTATTTAATCTGCTTCCAGCTTTTTTTCATGCGCTACAAAAAATGTTATCGCGAAAAGTTTAATTATCCAAGTGTGATGTGACCGCTACGGTGAAGTGGTGTTCCATGTTTTGGGATTCTTTGTCAGAGACGCGTGGAATATGTCTTAGTCAAATAGGTTTTGCATTATTGCGGTGCAGTGCTCATTTGCAGCTATTTATTGTGGTGACGCCATTTTTGAGCGTTTCTCTGCGTATGTTTTCCTATCTATTTATGTAATGGTTTGAGCTGTGGACCACTGAAATTAGATCCATGAAATTTGCTGCGAACCGTGTAAATCATCTCTTATATCGCATTTCATAAGAAGGTGTATATTTAAAGGTGCTTAGAAATTCAAACGTTGATTGAATGTGGTAATGCTTTTCTGTTTTTTAATTAAATTCAAGTAGCGAGACTAATCCGCGTATTTCCCCCTCCCTTTGAGAGGCAAAATGAGTTGTGAGACCGTTTTTGTAATAAAAGATTTCATATTTCATGTATTTTTACATCGATACAGATGAAATAGATAACAACTTGCCGTTGTACTGGACTAAGTAAAATGTATTTATATCAAACGGATTTTACTTACGTTCAGTAGTCGGTTGTGACGATGCGGCGGCGCTCTCGGCAAATGAATATCGTACAGAGGGAAGGCGAAGCAGACAGCAGATTAATATACGAATAAGGGATGACTGTACAGGGTGGAGGATGAGGGGTAGACGCTCAACGGGAGCTCTCGACACGAGGGGCCTGTCCCTCGTGCTCAACGCGGTCCGACTGACTAGTCTTTTTCACGGGAGCTTTCGACGATCCCTTCGCTCCGCCTTCCATTTCTGCCAATGCATACCATGTGCCCTTTATCCCATCGATCATCTTCGGTGATGAATGCAACATGCCCGTTTTCCCATCGAATCGTTTAGTTTTCATCCCTCGGATTCCGCTGGGTGCATCATCGCTTGCACTAAGCTCCTTATCGTTTCTGATCGTTACAGGCGCCGCTGAGACGGTTAGTCTTTTTTTGCTACGTTTTGACTGCAATGAGCCGCGATGACGCATCTCGCGTTTCGCGACACTCCCGCGGCCCCTGACGTTAGTGGGGGGCATCCATATTGGCTCGAAGCTGCGTAATTCCATTGGAGGCTCAGTCCCTTGGGGCGAGGCTAGGCTCGGGCTTCGTTCCTGGCGTCGATACCGTACACAGCAGCATCGTGCCGCGCATATCAGATACTCCGGACAGAGAAATATTACTGCAGCTGCGCACCCAACTGCTAGTACAGCCGCGATCGCTCCTCCGACGATCCATCGCCAACGGAAGGCGATGTCCTCGAGTTCTCTTGCGAGCGCTGTGGACGACTTTTGGAATACATCGCTGGCCGCTTCGATGATTTCTTCCGCGTCGTCTCTTATGGCGTCGGCCATAGACTTCCCCTGTTCTTCTGTGGATCTTTCCCATGCTTGTGAGTTCTTGTCAATCATTCCCAGCACCCACTGAAGCCTTTCTTCGGAAATATCCACAAATGGTGGCGCGTCGAAGATTGGTTCCCTTTCTTCGGTTACTAGCGCCCATTCTTCAGTGATTTCGCGATCCTGCTTCATCCTGATTTCTCTGCAACTAAGTTCTTCTGACATTGCTTTGATTTCGCGCGACCTCGGATGCACGAATAAGATCTTGTCCTTGTATCGTACCGGAAGATCTCGATAGCACTTGCCTTGAACTTCGTGATTCGCGAAAACTTGAGAAACTTCCAGCTTTTTGCACCGGAACACTTTCAACAGGTCTCCGATATTTTCTGCGGCGATATCCATCCGTCTGAGGAGTACTCGCGCTGCCGTAGTTGGATCCGTTCTACTGAGAGCTCCGATGAGCCAAAGCATACGATTATGCTGTTCGCAAATTCTGTGTCGAATCTCTTGAGTTATTCGTTGTTCCCGTTCACTGAGGCTATTCCATAAGAACTGCAGCTTAGCATTCACTGAGGCGTCACTCTTCTTGTTGATTTCTTCTGGCAATTCTTCAGCGAACAATATTCTTTTACTGTGGATTCTGTTTGTAGTCTCTCTGGGAGGTTGCTCCTCGGGGCTGAATTCTATTACTACTCCGTTTTTCATTACTTCGGCTCTCCGAAACTTGCACACAGTGTCAAGGCTCGTATCATTCTGCATCTTCTTGCTTCTGACGAATACCGCTTGCATTGTTGGAATCGTGACAAACCGATGTGATACTTGAGCGTTCGCCTTTCCCAACGTTCTGTATGGACACCGATCAGCCAATTCGGATGGATCCCACAGAATCGTTTCCGTGGCTGTGATGCATTTTCCCAGAGTTTTATTGCATCCTGATGTGCGACTTAAACCGTCGTAGAACTTGATTACTCCTTGCTCCATACGATAATTAGTGGTTGTATGACATCGGGTTCCGATCCAGCCGTAGCTATATTCAGTCGGCTGTTTAGACGACCATCGGTTTGCGTCGATTTGTTCGAGTCGGATGCCACTGAGCTGTTGCGACCGTCTTATCTCCATGCATTGTGATGTCGTCATGTTCTGGACCGTTGTTTCATCACGCGTAACTGCTAGATTCCATCGAAGGAAGCACTTCGTGCAAACGGTGCGCAGTACCTTCGCACAGAAGGTAGCGTTTGCCGTAATGAACGCTCTGTTCAATACTTCTACGATTTGCGAGGAGCTGTGCATTTCCTCACGGACCTCTTTGCAATTTAGTTTATCTGGTATCTTCACGTATAAGCCGTGGCCACATTTTGCGCATACGTGAAACTGTAAGTTCGTCGGGGCGCTGCTCGTCAGTGCAAAAGTGGCGAATAGTATTACTAGCACGATTGATAGCGCGTGCGCGTGCCTTGTCCTGTGGGTTTCAGGCTTGGTTCTGGTTTCTTCCGCTTCCTCTGTTTCTTCTGCCTGCAGATTCTGGTCTGCCGGGTGATTCACAAATTCTTTGCTATTTGTTGTCGGCAGCGCCTCCCTTTCTTCTTCCGACACTTCGAGGGGGTACAACATACTCACTGGCCTCTTTAGCACGTGGCCGTTGGGCATTTTAACGTCGACCGTTTTTGTTTTTCCTTCATGGTTCTTGTATAGTTTCTCCACTTTGCCTAGCTTCCACTCCGCTCTGGGTAGACCCTCCTCGGCGACTATGACGATTTCGCCTTCCCGGGGTGCGCGGTCTGTCACTCGGGAGGGCTGATGGTGTTCTATGCAGTGCCGTTCTCTTAGGCTCATCAGGTAGTCATGGGTCCAAATTTTCCAGAAGCGTTCAAGGCTGCTGATCGTTGCCTTCCATAGACCGAGCAGTTTGTCGCGTCTGTCCGCTGTGTGCTGCGGGCCTTTGTCATGTTCGGGGCTTGGTTCTTGTGTCGCTATGATCGCCTGTGGTCGGAGGAAGTCGACGGGCCTTAAGATCCTTTCGGGGGCGGAGTCTACATAAGTGAGTGGTCGGCTATTCACTATGGCTTCGCATTCTACTACCAGCGTTTTGAATTCTTCCTCGTCCAAGAGTCTTCTGCCGACTGCTTTGCGGAACGCTGTTTTGGTCAGCCCGACTAGTCTTTCATAAACTCCTCCTTGCCATGGTGCGTAGGGGGTAATGAAACGCCAAGTTATAGGTGCAGCAAGGGTGTTTTGCATAACTTGTTTAACCAACTGGAACTGTGGCGCGTTGTCCAGCACTACGCTAGTAGGGTAGCCGTTTCTGGCGATAAATCTTCTCAAGACGTGCAAGAACTGCTCTGCCGACAGGTTTTTTGTTACTTGCAAATGGATGGCTCTAGTCGCTAGACAAGTGAAGAGGGCTATCCATCTTTTGCAAGGGCCAGTGAGGTCGCGTATGGTTATAGGTCCCATGTAGTCGAGGCCGACGTTTTGGAAGGCTCGCATTGCCCATGTCCTTTCCTTTGGCAGTGGGGGGAAGGTTGGAAGCTTAAATGGCTTTGCGTTCCATCTACGACACGCCATGCAGTGTCGTCGTAATGTACGCTTGACCGTTGCCCTTCCCTGGGGGATCCAGTAGCGTTTCCTTACGTCGGCCAATGTCTGTGACACTCCAGCATGTCCGGCCTCCTTGTGTCGAGCCAATACGATCAGACTGGTGAGGGCTGATGATTTCGGGAGGAGAATAGGATGAACTGTTTCTTCTGGTAGCGCTGCATATTCCAGCCTTCCTAAACATCTCATAATTCCGTGTTCATCCTTATACAAGCTGGCGTCAGTATTTCTCTCGAATTCTTCGCTTATCTTAGTTTGTTCTTGTCTGATAAGAATGCGCTCTGCCCAGTCTAGCTCACCAGCTGTGGCGGGCCCTTCGAGTTGGACGGTTTCCCATAATGTTTGTCCGAGACGAATTTGGGTACTCCTTAACATACGCTTGATCGCTCTAAGTACCTGAACTGTCGTTCGTTTGAGCTTGTTGAGAGTGCTGAATCTTTCACATTCAAATACGTCAGCCACCGTTGGTGTGCTTGGGATGATTACCAGGGCCACTGGGTTATGTGGAACTGTCCATTCCGGCCAACACCGGCTCTCTTGCTGGAGAAATGAAGGTCCTTCCCACCACTGACTGCATTGCCCAAGCTCCGCAATTGTGAGACCACGTGTTGCCAGGTCCGCGGGGTTATTACCGCTGTCAACATAGCGGAACTGTGCGGGGCTTCGGCGTATTTCGGCTAGTCGATTGTCGACAAAACGGTCCACAGTGGTGGCCGTCGCTATCCAGTGCAAAGTTGCCTGTGAATCGCTCCAGAGGAACGTGGGTCCCGTGTGCTTCAGCTGCTCTTTTACGAAGTTCAGCAACCTGCTTCCAATCAACGCAGCCATCAATTCGAGGCGAGGAATGGTAATGCCACGTATTGGGGCCACTCTGCTCTTGGACATCAGCAACGAACTCTCGTAACGGCCCTGGCTGTAGGAGCGGAGGTACGCCGCCGCAGAATACGCGCTTGTAGAGGCGTCCACGAAGACATGGATTTCGGCGCATCTTTTGTCCGGCTCGGCCGTTAGTTTTCGGTCCAATGTGAGCGACTGCCCTTGAAAACGCTCCAGTAGGGCTGCCGCAGTTTGGCGGTCCGTGTTGTCGAATGGCTGGTCCCAGTCGTACTCCTTTTTCCACAAATGTTGGAGGAACAGTTTCAACGGTAGTGTGGCAGGCGTGAACAGCCCTAAAGGGTCATAGAACTCCGCTGTATATGCGAGAAACTGTCGTTTGGTTGCGGGCCAGTTGTCCCACTTCTTCGTGTTAAAGACCATTGTGTCCTTTTGAAGGTCCCATACGATTCCCAGCAGTGTTGCACTTTGCTGCAGTGAGTCTGAGTCCTTATTTAAGGCGGAAAGAACTTCCCGATTGTTGCTTCGGAATTCTCGAAGATTCATATCCGCTTCTTCAAAGACTCTCTTCGCTTCTTGACCCTTCTCAATCGCTGCCGATATTTGGTGTGCGGTCAAGAACACATTGTCCACATAGATGTTGTCTTGTATCTCCTCTCGAATCTCAGTCGTTTTCCTTTTGAGGTGATACTGAATAGTAGCGTTCAGTAGGAAGGGTGAGGAAATCACGCCGAAAGGCACTCGAGTGAATCTGAGCACTCTAAGGTTCGTCGAGCTGACTGGTGTTGTCACGTCTTTGACCCAAATGAAGCGTACTGCGTCTCGTTGGTCGTGATGTAGACCTATCTGTAGAAAGGCTTTCTCGACATCCGCCGTTATGAGTATTGGCGCTAGTCGGACTCGGAGTAAAACTCCGCAGAGGTTTGTTAGGAGTAGTGGTCCTCTGAGTAGCACATCATTTAATGAGTGCCCTTCTTTCCGCGTTTTCGACGACGCGTCATACACGATTCGAATTTTTGTCGTGGCCTTGCCCGGCCTAACAACAGCCTGGTGGGGCATGTAGTACACTGGGCCTTCAGGCGGTGTATTCGTGACATCCTCTATTATCCCCGTCTTTAGCTGTTCGTCGAACGTTTTCTCGTAAGCATGCAGCAGCTCAGGGTCTTTTTGGAGGTGTTTGAGCGATGTTTTTAGACGACCCATACAAAGACCGAAGTTGGAGTCGAGTTTGCCTCCATCCTCTTTCCATGGCCAGCTACAATAGTAGCGCCCATCTTTGAAGGTAATGCTTTCATTGAACCTTTTCATGGCGAGTTCATCATCCGTTTGTAAAGGAGGGTCCCTAATTCCTACAAGTTCCAGCGACCAGAACTTTTCTAGCTCGTCCTTTGCACTGGCCACGTTGCAACAGCAGCGGTTTGCAGGCTTGATCTTTGAAAGGGTACCGTGCCGAACACTGCGCCCCCGTCCGCTGATCATGTCGCCTAGACAGGTGCGTATCAGATGAAATCCGGACGGTAACTTTGTTGAGGCACTTCCTCTGAAGATTTCGTGGAAATAATCAGCACCCACGAGGATCTGCGGCTTGAGTGTAACCGTCGGTAGGGTGATGCTCCGCGTTGATCGGATGCGCCGTAACGTCTTTTCCGTTAGCTTGGCGATTGCAATTTCGCTAACCAGTCTTGGTACCGAGTTCGCGAACATCGTGAAGAACCGTCCATCAGTGCGCTTCATTTTTAGTTTGACGCGCGCAGACGTGCAGTGGGTAACGTGCGTCCCACCAAATCCGTCAACAATCAATGGTTCCTTGTGTGTTACTTCGATGCCCAATTGCTGGACTATTTCTTCCGTGATGAATGAGCGTTCGCTCCCAACATCGAATAGCACGGGCACCTTGATCGTTTTTGTGTGTGGTGCGTCGCCTCTAACCTCCACGAAGGTAGATAGGAGTAATACCGTTTTGTCTCGCTCTTGCTGTTCGGGTGTCGCAATAGCCGCCACCGTGCGAATCGTCTGAGTGTGGGTTTCTCCGACGGGATTCTCCTCTTTCCCCTGTTGCGATCGATGCCACGTTTTACAAAGTGCCGTAGGATGTCCCTTGCGCTTGCAATGGTAGCAGGAGACATTTCGTGTACAATCGTTTTGATTATGACCTTCTCTGAGACACTTGAAACAGAGGCGTAATTGGCGAGCGCGGTCAAACCGCTCCTTCAAAGTGGTAAACCGTGGACAACTATCGGCCCAATGTGGTTCACAACAAAACGCACATACCTGTCGAGTAAGGTCGCGCCGTCTGTCTTTCCCTTTGGTCTGTCGTTTCGCTACTGCGGGTAGTGCAGAAGTGTGATGTAAACCTTCCTCCAGTTTTACACCTCCAAGATTTCTCTGTTCTCGCCTTCCTACCTGCCTTTGAGCTTGCCGACCCTCATGCGTCGGTTTCCCTATGGCCGCCGTTCGCATATTCTCCCTGATGCGCACTATAGCTTGAAGTTTGTCCCTCAATTTTCGGACGCTCCAGGCTGCATCGGCTTCTTTAGCTTGTTCGACTTCCAACAGAGCCCAACGTGGTAGCCGTTTTTCAATGCAAAGCTCGGTTTGCGAGTTGTCGATGTTTTCTCCCTGTTGCTCCAGTTGTTGTAGAATGCGCTCGACGCTCGCAACGCATTCCTCGAAATCCTTTGTGGGAGATGCTGCGTCATGTAGTTCCGCGTAGAGTGACTTCAACAGCAATTCGGATCTCCCAAATCGTTGCTGGAGCGTTGTTTTGACGGCTTCGTAGTTTTCGGGCGCTATTGTGAATCCACCTACTGCCTCTAGTGCTTTGCCTTCTAGAAAGGACAGCAGATAAGAAAGCTTCTCAATTTCTGCGAGTGGTTGCGAGTCAACTACGTGCAGGAATGTGGCCCAGAATTGTGGCCATTTGTGATGCTGTCCGTCGAATTTCGCAATCTGCAATCTTGGCAGCTGCACTGCGTTCATGGACATCTGTCGCTGCGGTTGCTGGGCAGGCGTACTGTTTCCTGTAAGGACGCTGCCAGCTGGCGAGGTGGGTCGGGCTATGTGGAGCTCAAGATTCAACTTGGCCGTGACTAGGTCATCACATACATTTTTAGCCTCACTGATCACAATGAGGAAACTATCTGGCGCCTCTGCCAGAGTTTGGTAAATTGAAGCTTCATTCGCTTTCTCAGCGGCCGCGCGTAGCTGCTTTATGTATTCTAGCCAAGCACTATGATCAGCCTCGACCTCAGAAATGTGACGCTGTAGTCTTCGAATTGCTGCCTCCACTTGCAAAAGGGCAGTTTTGAACGCTGCTTGCGGGTCGGCTTGTTCCGCGAGCGCGCGCAAGTCAGGAAAATTTATGTTCTTTATGAATGCCTTCAGCAAGTTAACCTTCACTCGAATGGAGGCTTGGTACGCAGCAGATGCCATACTTACTTATGGTTACGCTCTGGCTTGAGCCCCCATGTACTGGACTAAGTAAAATGTATTTATATCAAACGGATTTTACTTACGTTCAGTAGTCGGTTGTGACGATGCGGCGGCGCTCTCGGCAAATGAATATCGTACAGAGGGAAGGCGAAGCAGACAGCAGATTAATATACGAATAAGGGATGACTGTACAGGGTGGAGGATGAGGGGTAGACGCTCAACGGGAGCTCTCGACACGAGGGGCCTGTCCCTCGTGCTCAACGCGGTCCGACTGACTAGTCTTTTTCACGGGAGCTTTCGACGATCCCTTCGCTCCGCCTTCCATTTCTGCCAATGCATACCATGTGCCCTTTATCCCATCGATCATCTTCGGTGATGAATGCAACATGCCCGTTTTCCCATCGAATCGTTTAGTTTTCATCCCTCGGATTCCGCTGGGTGCATCATCGCTTGCACTAAGCTCCTTATCGTTTCTGATCGTTACAGGCGCCGCTGAGACGGTTAGTCTTTTTTTGCTACGTTTTGACTGCAATGAGCCGCGATGACGCATCTCGCGTTTCGCGACAGCCGTTGCATTTATCATTTGCGGCGTGCAAGGTGAAACAGCTAAGTTCCACATTGTCTTATCAGTTATTGTCCCATATTATTTTTTTGTTGATTCTGTGTATAATTGGTCCATCTAGTGTAGCTATCTATAGCCGCATTAATTAAACTCTTCAGGTGCTACTGTATGTTCTACAGTCGTTTAATGGCATTATGGATTTCGCTGTCTATTTTGGTACTGATCCTTGTACTGCTCGGTCAACCAAACGGTGGTCTGGGGGTGTTGATATTCGCATTGATTTGGATGCTAATTTTATTGCTTGGTATCATATGTATCCTTATTACCAGAAAGCATGTAAGTCTTTTACTTTTTCGATAATTTAGGATTTAGGTGGCCGTTCTTGCAAAAAATTCTTTGCAAAAACGAATTGAGGACGGAGCGAGAATGAGGTCGATGGAAAAGATCATTTATGTATCTGCGTCCATGTCGCTTCAGGAATTCATGGTTGATTTCTGTGCCATTATTAAATTCCGGAATCTTTTTGTATTGAATAGTGTGGAAATATTCGAATACGTTCGAAACTGATTCTACAGATTTTAATAACCTAAGTGTGAATATTTGACGATATATTCGATGTTATCAATTTTTTGATCTTCTTTCCTTAATTAGGTTTCTGTATTGATTATTCTGATGTCGCTGTTTGTCACCTATTCCAGCTACCTTCAATCCCACCTCAGCTACGTCTATTGATCGTGGCTAATTCTCAGAAAGTGGTTGGGTCTAGTATTTTAACCGAAGATTTGCGCTTCATCCTTTTTGAATCGTATTCGCAGGTTTCGCATTATCACACAAATGTCCCAGGCAGGTTAATGAATATGACACCTTCACATAATTGCATATTAAAATGTCACCTGTAATGTGCATACTTATCAAGAAGTGGATCTTGTATACATGATCATTTGAGTATTGGTAATATTCTTTGCTGATTCCACTGTATATGCTGAAGGAGACCTGCTTCAGATGTTAATTGGTTTGCGTCATTGTGTGCAGTCGGCGAATAAACTATTGATAAAAAGCGATATGTTGGCTGGTGTGGAGGATCGTGGACAACTCTCTTGTCATAAGATAGTGGTGAGTCCCATTTCTGCATTAAACTCGATAGTGATGAAGGGGAATTTTGTTTATATATTCTGCCTAATGTCATAAAACAGAAAAGCTTACGTACATGTGATAGCTAACGTCGTCTCGGAAGTTATTGATGAAGAAAGTAAATGACTTAATTGGGGAGTGGTGAGTGTTGCATTGGATCGTGACTATGAAGCGGTAATTATTTAAATGATGCTTAAGGGAGGTTTAAGACGTCATTTTTTAAAGCCTTCATACCAAAAAAAGAAAACGAGTCTGAAAAACACCCGCCTGACATTTGTAGGCTAGCTTCAATCCGGAAATGTGGAACACATGCGTTTTATCGGCTAAAAAATACAACAATTCTTTATATATTACTTTCAGTTTTTGTTGGGTGGGTTGATTCCAGGAAACGTTTAAGTAAGGGGAAAAGGATTTGAGGTAGTTATTTCTCATTCATGATGAATCCGAGGGCGTTTATGCTTAGGTAATATTTTTTTATTTAGGTGATATTTATGTATATACGCAGCGCGGAGTGTTTACCCGATATCGAACGTCTTATAAGACAACAGAACGCAACAGCACAACCAAGAGCTATCGAGATGAGTGCAGCTGAGGTGAAGGATCTTGCGCTCAGACTCGTTCTCAAGTATAGCCAGAATTATGTTAAGGAAACTTCCAAGGTAACAGGTAGCTTCATATCCATACCGGGTTTATTAATTAACACCATATCCACGTCTGGTTTCACTCATTGACATCCATAATCTCAACTGGTTTATTGCTTGAAATAAACATGTAGTTAAAAAATTGTTGCTTTCAAATTTTTCTTAAGAAAAAATTTTTATAGGCCAGTTATTGGAATTTTTCTGCATACTTGCAGTATAAAAGATCTCTTTTTCAGTAGAGGAATTGGTTCAGTTGATTATTTAGCGTAAAATATTTCAGCGTTTTTGATTTCGCTCATCTCTCCTTTAACGACAAACCGATTTGCTCGATTATTCTTCGAGATTTTTATGTTTTAAAAATAGGCTTACACCATTAATTTTTATTAAAGCATCGTTGCGTTCTAATGAGAGGTGTATAGTGATATTCATGCAGACAAATTCCTAACTGCTATGGGAAGGGGAGGATAGAGGGAGGTGGAGGGAGTGGTAACTTGCGCTCATTTTTCTGGAAATGATCGAAGCTGGAAGGATGGATTTTGTTCTTAAATTTTAGCTCCGGTGAACTCATATCGAGTTGTATATATATATTTTCGTCTGTTAGTTACCTCGGATAATGTAACAGACGGGTCTCTCCCTTTTCTCCAATTATAAATGAAAGAGCTGAAGGCTTTCGTAAAAAGAGTTCAATATGTAATGATCATTGATGAAATTCGTAAAAGAAGAGTTGATTATCATTTATATTTAACTGGTAGTTAAATTGAATAAATCCATCGATAAGAAGAGATGGAAATTTTAATCGTTTCTTATGAATATCAATGATAAAAATATTTCTTTGAAGAAGCGTTTATTATTTCCAACGCGACCACTTGAAGGCGTATCGGAGTTCTCACCAAAGCATTGTGCCACTTCATATTGCTTATGTCAGTATGTTGAAAAGGTAATTTTTTCTTAAAAGGGGACTTATGTTGTGTTTTTTCTCTTTGTTCAAATCTGAAAAGCAATTGCAATTGCTAGAGGGAAGAAAAAATGCTCGGGAGAGGGAGGGGACGTATGTGGGTAGTGTTTTTCTATGGGAACGAGAGGCGGATAGCTTGACCTGTATAGACTGGCAGGAGGTTTCTGTTCGATCAATTTGTCAAATGATTGTAGGTTGATAACGGCTGTTTATGATGCAGATACGTGACGAGACGGTGGGAGTGCATAATCACCCCTCACAAGGCTCTTCTTCGATCCCGTATGTGCCCCCTCCCCCCCGGTCGGATACGGGTCTTAGGGAGTTCGGGTTACGACAGTGAAGATCGTTTTCTTTTTCAGAGGCACTTCAAGCGTTCACCTCGTGAGTGGTACGAACGCATATTTTGATCGATTGTACGCCTTGATTGGCAACTCGTGTCGGTGGTACCTTTGATTCCTAGCGGGCCTCTACCATTCAGCAATATTCTCTAATCAAGTGGGAGCGTCTTTAATTGTGTTTGTGGCAGGTGGTGGATCCACTTTTCTACGAAGACGAGAATGCATTGTTGAATAGTTCAACTACCAATGTGCCATTATACTTTATAATTTTCATAACTATTAGTGGAAAATGTTTTTCTTTATTTTTTACTTACTTATCTGGGTGCATTTATTGTGCATTTCGGCTTCTTGGTAGCCTTTGTTCCTTTCCGATGGATAGGGGTAATTGAAGTAGAATGGGAAAAAAACGCGGATAAACTAATAGGATGGGGAATTTCCAAATCTCAGCTATTGGAGCATTCTGGCATTGATTGAGCAATCGTGACAGTAAATGAAAGCTGCAAAAACTCCCTTTACGCAAAAACGCCTTCAAGTCCTTAAGGCCTTTTTGTCCTTAAGGCTGATTTACTTCCGTTATATTTCGCTTTGAATTATTTAAATCATTTGGTGGAACTGTGATATTATTATCACTTCACTTATAGTGTATTGTTCACTTAATATTATTAATTAATCGAATTCACTTAATTTCCGTTATTATGAAATAGTGTTTATCGCAGTGCACTATGTTTACTTACTCTGTATTTGTGCAAAAAAAAGGTGTGGTACTTTCCTCCCTCATAGGGAGCAATTTTAGTTTTCATTCTTTATGAAATTAAAAAGAGGCAAAGGGAGACTATCAATGATTTTGAAAGGTGGGGAAATATTGGAGGAAAATCCAAGTATCCATTGCTTTTGTTCAAGTAAATCGGGAGTTCTTTTTCTTAAAGTTTCATTAAAGCGTTTCACCTCCAACTTTTCATATGTAAACTTAATTAAGATGGAGATGAGAACAAATTTTGGAATTAATTAATTAAAAATGAAATATTCGTATTCTTTATATCAGTAAGATAGGATATTGGTACTTCATTACTGCCCCACCGAGACAAGTTGAATATTGAAGGTTCTATGAATATCGTAATAGTGAAATATATTCGTTCCTAATGATATAATTTCATCATAATTGCATCTAAATCCTTCAGCATAGTCGAATAATTTAACACCGCCTGGTTTTAATTAAGGCCATTGAGTCTTGCAGTGGACCAAAAACTAATCTCATGATATAGCCACTAACCTCAAGCATAAGCTTAAAGTTGATTGTTGTATTTTCTATCTCTCACAGCACTTATGTTTCAGATTAAAAGTTTCTTATCGAAGTACCATTATCTAGATTTCAGACTTAACGTTTCTTATCGAAGCGTCATTATCTAGATTTCAGATCAAACGTTTCTTATTAGAGCACCATTATCTAGATTTCAGATTTAACGTTTCTTATTGAAGTACCATTATGAAGATTTCAGATTTAACGTTTCCTATTGGAGTACCATTATCCAGCTTTCTGATTTAACGTTTCTTATTGAAGTACCACAATCTAGGTTTCAGATTTGACGTTTCTTATTGAAGTACTATTATCTAGATTTCAGATTAAATGTTTCTTATTGAAGTACCATTATCTAGATTTCAGATTAAACGTTTCTTATTTAATTACCATTATCTAGATTTCAGGTTTAACTTTTCTTAATGAAGTACCATCATCTAGATTTCAGATTTGACGTTTCTTATTTAAGTAACATTATCTAGATTTCAGATTAAACGTTTCTTATTGAAGTACCATTATCTAGATTTCAGATTAAACGTTCCTTATTGAAGTACCATTATCCAGATTTCAGATTTAACTTTTCTTATTTAAGTACCATTATCTAGATTTCAGATTAAGCATTCCTTAGTGAAGTACCATTATCTAGATTTCAGATTAAACTCTTCTTATTGAACTACCATTATCTAGATTTCAGATTAAACGTTCCTTATTGAAGTACCATTATCCAGATTTCAGATTTGACGTTTCTTAATGAAGTACCATTATCGAGATTTCAGATTTAACTTTTCTTATTTAAGTACCATTATCTAGATTTCAGATTAAGCATTCCTTAGTGAAGTACCATTATCTAGATTTCAGATTAAACTCTTCTTATTGAACTACCATTATCTAGATTTCAGATTAAACGTTTCTCATCGAAGTACCATTATCTAGATTTCTGATTAAACGTTTCTTATTGAAGGACCATTATCTAGATTTCAGATTTAACGTTTCTTATTGAAGTACCATTATCTAGATCTCAGATTTATCGTTTCTTGTAGAAGTGAAATTGTCTAGATTTCAGATTAAACTTTTTTCATTGAAGCACCATTATCTAGATTACAGATTAAATGTTTCTTATCAAAGTGCCATCATCTAGATTTCGGAATCAACATTTCTTGTTGAAGTGCCATCATCTAGATTTCAGAATTAACGTTTGTCATCGAAGTACCATTATCTAGATTTCAGATTTAACATTTGTTTTCGAAATACCGTTATCCAGATTTCTGATTCAACGATTCCTAGTAAAGTACCATTATCTAGATTTCAGATTAAACCTTTCTCATCGGAGTACCATTATCTAGATTTCAGATTAAACCTTTCTCATCGGAGCACCATTATCTAGATTTCAGATTTGACGTTTCTTTTCGAAGTACCAGTATCTTGATTTCAGATTCAACGTTCCTAATTGAAGTACCGTTGTCTAGATTTCGCATTCAACGTTCCTTTTTGAAGTACCATTATCTAGATTTCTGATTTTACGTTTCTTATTGAAGTACCGTTATCCAAATTTCAGATTTGACGTTTCTTATTAAAGTGCCGTCATCAAGATTTCAGATTAAACGTTTCCTATTGAAGTACCGTTATCTAGGTTTCAGATTAAACGGTTCTTATTAAAGTACCATTATCTAGCATCTTGGATTACCTCAAATGAATTATCGATGTTACCAATATGATGAATGTTAATAGTTATCTCATTATTTGGATCGTTTAGTTGTGGATATTCATTTTTCCCTCTCTCTCTCTCTCTGGATGTTCATTCATATTTTATTTAAAGAATTCAATGTGGATAATTTATATTTCCGATAATAAAATCTGCCTCTTATTTTCTCATCGTTATGGGCGACAATCGCGTTTCGCACTTATCGCTTAGCTCGTTATCTCAATTGAGAATGCAATATTTCATCTTTTATATTCTAATTTATCGTTTAATTTGTTGTCGAGTCAAAGATTTCCTCCCCTCACATCATCATTTCAATATCAGATCGTCATTTCGCCGCAAATTACCTCTTTAGGGGACAAAGTTCTCTCGCCGCATTATTTGCGCTAGGATGCCTCGGCTCACATCGTGTACTCTCTATTGCTGCCGTGTTTAGTGTCATGCATTGTTGGGAAATGTTCTTCGATCCTTCCAGCATCTCCTATAGGGAACTACCACAGATGAACACATAAAAACCCGTACAGACGACCTCTACAGGGTACAGACGACCTCTACAGACGTCGGGATCGTTAGGATATCATAAAGATAGTTCTAACCGAAACTTGCAGTCGGTCGCTGCTTGCAGCTCACCTGCGGTCAGCCGTCGACTCGGCATACTGCCGTGGTGCCTCGAGTGCTACCGAAGGGAATCTGTCGTCGAACAGCAGATTTGTTGCTCGGTCTGTGTGTGATGCCTTCAACTCGTTTATTGCTCAATTCACAGTTTGCGTTGTTTTATGTATATATTGCAACGAATGTGGGCGTGCCTATTTGTTTGTCTCTTTTTCTCTTTAAGTTGCAATTCACAGCTTTCAAATCTTACATGACTGATTGATGTATTTAGCCCAGAACTGCCCACGTTAACGGGAAATTCCAGAGAGTTGTCTTCTAAAAACGAGATAAGATGAGTGAATATTTGCTGTGTCAAGGTGGAAGCAGTGAAACCACAGGTGCACCACCTTCTACACAAACGTGTGCACTCTACAAAGCAGCAATATCCAATGCGATCGCGAAAGCAAACCGATCGCCTGAGGACATCTCTGGATTACGAATCCGAATGTACCGGACACTTAGTGCAGGAAAAAGTTCATTGTAGCGAACGTTCACTGTGGGTATGAATGGTGTTTTGCGAACATGGCTTGAAGAATCCAGGAAATCCTCGCATGTGCGTAGCGGGGGGGTGGATAACATCATTTATGTTTGCTTGTTTGCAACGGTTTTGTTAGGTGGTGCTCGAGGTTTTCGGCAGGTGGTTTACTTGTCTGGATGGAGGTGTGATACGGGGTTCATCTGTTTGTGTTGAGTGCGTTTGCTATTGAGTGGGCGGGTTAGTGAGCGGTTCTTTTTTTATGGATTTGTTGTAATGAGTAATTTGTTCAAGTTTACTCGATATTTTTACAGGTAAGTTGATGCATTCAGATCCGAAGTACTGTTCCCGAGTATGGGCGCAAGATTTGGACTTGATTGTCGCTTGCATTGTTTGTTGACCTAATAGTTTATTGTATAAGGGGAAGTTATTAGCGGCAGAGATTTGTTAGCGAAATAGTTGGACCCGATAAGCGGATGATATGACCGGAACCGGAAAAAGACATTAATATAGCGTGAAACGTACCGAATGCAATAAATAGTCGTTGCTGGGTGAAGTTTATAAGATCAAAGTAACCGCTGCGTATCGTTGAATCACTAAAATTTGTTAGGGCAACTAAACGATGTTGGGGTACCATTGCAAGTGGGCACACATCATTGGGAAGTTACCGACCGGCGCAACGATATTGAAGCGCTCTCGTACGCCTAGGGTAAATCTCATCCTTCTCTGGGATGAGAGGAAGTCGATCGGCACAAAATTTTCCAAATAGATTTTGCTTTCCCAGTGGATATGGTTTTTTGTTTGGTTATTGTAGTGGATTACTTATTTAGTAATATCAGTATTGTTAGTAATAGTTGCTGGTAATAGCTCTAAGACAAGAAAAGAGTATTTAGAAGACGACGTAGATGTTGCAGCGAATAACAGTGGAAGTAGTACGAGAGTGTATCAGCAACACTAAGTAGCGCTGCGAGGTTGTGCTTATAGTTAATTATGAAGTGGTGGTGTTTGATGATATCCGAGAGTAAGGTGAACAGCACTCTTTATTACTGAGCTATATGCAGCAGTCTAAGTGGAAGGAGTGGGCTCTTTTTGTGGAAAAAAATATCTGCAATCGACGTATTGCATAACAAAATTAAAGCCTTCAACGTAAAGTGGTGGGTTTGCTCCTCTATAATAAGACTGAAATATTGGTACCATAAATATTCGAGAAGCTTTATAAGGGGGGGGGGGGGATGCAATGTTGTTACAACGTTTTTGCAGCGGTGTGCTTTTTTATTGTTGTGGGTGCGATATGCGCTTTCGCGATCCTGCACTTCCATTCATTCATATACTTTCATCGGAAAATGACAAGACCTGCGAAGCGAAGCTTCTGTGTTTGAAATATGGACATTTTACATATATCAGCAGCTGACAAAATATTTATCACTTTTCAGCTATAAGTCAGTAAGTTTGAAGTTTAATGTATGAGGGAAGTTTGATACCCGCAGGATGCACTCACTCTTTATTGGTCAGTTCTTGTAGTGTTAGTCGTGGTTGTTGCGGAGTTCGAACAGCTGGACGGGCTTTCCGATACGCGTACTTTGGGCAAGATTTCGTTCGCAGTCCTCTTTATCACTGAATTGTTCTATGGAGACTTTGTGTCCACCATATTCTAATTTCCGTCGTTAGTGATATATAATTAAGTTTGTCAGAACTCCGAGCATAGGTTAAGTGATAACAGTATCCAGAAGGAATTGTACCCCTTCGTAGTGTGCCACAGTATATTTGGCTGATGTCAGTGTTTACAAGCAGTAGTGACTGACAGCGACTATAAAGCCAGAAAATTGGCTCCACAGGTCCGACAAGCTAGACGTTATCCGCGGTGAAATTTTTGGTGCTTTGATGGTCTTTTGCTTAGGACCTATAAATGCCAACGAATCTGGGTGGATTCTGTAAACTTCAGAGATCGCTCCGCACAAGACCTGTAAACAGGTTCTTAGTGGGAATTGTCAATTTCTGAGACATTTCGTAGTTGAAGGCTGCGAAAGGTTTCCCCCACCTCTTAAAAGCTTTAATATCTAAGCATTCGGGTTTTAAACCGGCGGTAAATATTAATTTTAATTTAGATTTGATGGATCGCTTTTTGATGAGGGGAGAAATGATCGTTTACACAATCCCTATTTTTCTCGTATACTACGACACTTCCCTTCCTATACTTTTGCTCATACATTGTTTGACTTCCGTTTTCTTTCTAAATTTTCCGTCAAGAGTTCTCTCACTTTTTGCCAGATCTTCGCTAGAGGCTCGTTAGAATCACTTATGAGGGGTGCTCATCGAATTGAGCAAAGAAGGATGCCCACAGTGGCAATTTTTAGACCTGCCTCAAGTGCCAATCCTCAACTCTTTACAACTTATACAGACCGTTTTTACGATTAAGGATTAGGTCATTGACGAGTAACTATCGCAACGATATCCCGGTGGCGGCTTTTCAGTTTGATTCGTCGATTGGCCTTTGATTATTTCTTTTAATTCTTTGATGTTTTACCATACACGGAATCTCTTATATGTTGGCCTCGAAGGCATTATATAGGATTTTTATTGAAAGATATTGGACTCGTATTGGGCGTTGTTGACAAATTAATCGAATATATGTGAAAGATAGCGACGAGATGAGTGATTGCTCATTGTTTATGAAGTTTAGAAAGCCGTTGCCTTTTTGGTGTTTGAGACTGAGGGCCTCTAATTCCACTCATATTGGCAAAGAATCGATGCCATTCGCACTTAGGGTCCTTTGCTAGTGCAAAGATTTAACTTAGTGTTTTATTCATTGTGTTATTCATTAAACGAAGGGTGCCTAGTGCAGCTGTTGTGCATCTTTGTTCTTCTCATCTTTCTCTCTTTCCCTCTCTGTGACTCTCTAAACGGAACCCTTTGCTAGTTGAAGGCAATCAGCGGTAAAATACGAGCAATGACCACAGCAAATAGCTGTTTAGATCAGTTTGATTTTGTAAATTCGATCAGAGAGTACTATGTGATGTAGCCGTAGGTGTTTGAAGTTCGCTTAACATAGAATTAAATGATTGGGAGAGTGTCATTTCTACTCGTCTCACAGCGGAATCCTCGCTCGTATCTCCAGCAGGCATTCTCTCCACAGACATCTTCATATCTTTTCCTTCTTTGTCATATGCGTTTCGATGTTATCTGCGCTTAAGGTGGAGATGCAATGCAAAATGTGCAGCTGATGTGTCTGACGTTGAATGCGGTCAATGCTGCAGTTTTTTGAGAGGTTTTAGGTGACAGTTAATCGATATTGGGTGGCAGGAAGAGACTGAATGGATTAGCGGTTACCATAGACTTTTCCGCGAAATTGGACTGCATCAAATTGAATACTGTTCCTTTGTTTCTTTCAGAGGTCTCTTTTTGAGTGAGAGAATCAGGAGCCTAAGGCTGTTCGGTCCATCACTGTGGATGGTTGAATCTTTGCCTGCTTCGTTGAAATTTTTTTGAAAATTGCCGATGAGTTATGAGGATATAGGGCATTCACGAGTCTTTACTATTGATTTTTGTCTGCAGATATTTCTTGGCGAGGTCGATTGCTAAAGAATTATGTCTGCTGTGCATACTTACTCCGATGAATGCTGTTTGCTTCAAATAAAGAGCTTCATATTTTCAGTGCTGTCGTTTTAATTAGCAAGGAAGCGGTAGTGCGTTTGGAAAATTGAAGTGCAATAGCATATTGAGCAAAACGAACGATTATTTGCTCACTGTGTTGGCAAAGTGATGGCAGCAAAGACGCGTGATGGTTGGTTTCTTCTTATGGTCGATGCTCGAGGCTTTTTGATTTTAAGACTCTTTAAGCGCTTTGGTTCATTGGCAAATTCGGGAGGAGGTAATGTGGGAGGTCTTATAGATGGTCTTATTTGCTATCGTGGCTTGCAGTAGCACTTTCGTTTGACTTTTTCAATTTCTATTATGTTTTTGCAGATGAGGGTGTGATATCTGGTAGGTGGGACGGTATAATTCTCATTTTTTAGAACCTTGGAGGCGTCTTTTGGAGAATAAATCCGAGCATTGCATTTCGAACTTTAATTCTATCACGTGTTGCTTAAAAAATCTAAAAGTGTTTTGCTGGAAAAAATAGAAATTTAAGGGTCTGGCTATCCTTGCTGTAATTACTTATTTTAGTATGTTGAAATTGATGTCATTTCCGACATTTTCTTGCAAAATATCGAGTTGATATTGCAGAATTAGAAGCGCAAATAGCGCAGATTCAATCACGAAAACGGCAATTGCAAGAAGATGTGGAAAACGGCGAGAATATAAGCAATGGGAAATCGGTCGATAAGATCGCATTTGGATCAGCCGGTGGTTATGATATGGTATTATGCTTGCTTAACTATTAGGATATTATTCATTAGGGAAATGCAAAGGAAATTGATCGATTGCTTCTGGAAGGACGGCGATTTAAAATATTTCTGAAGCTCATCAAACTTAAAAAGCTCACGACTCACGAACATGGGTCGTGAGCTTGTTGAGGTTATTGATAGGTTCAGCAGAAAAGTGATTGATCCATGTGCCCTACGCTGTGATAACTGCACAGACAAGCTTGAGAGAGAGGAAGACGTATATATGGGTTGAATTGGGCATCGATCGTGAATGCAAGTGGGATGTAGTGGCATCACTGGCAACGCCGCAGTGTAGCTCGTGACATACGCTCTGTATCGCTTTTTTCTCGTCGAATGTGATAGTAACTTCGTTATTGATGTGTTTTATTCTTGAAAAACATGATGGTAATCTAATCCATATTCATAAAATTTGTATAGTGCCTTTGTATATTCTGCTTTTGAAGGATATTACCGGTTCGCGTAGAGTTCAGATGGGCTAGTCACGTTAGAGTTCGTTAACCAGTTTATTCATTCCAGCTAACCATTTACGTTCTTCTGCACCCATTTGAGGTCAAAGTTTGTGCTCAGATATTTTGTGCCCTTAGAGAGGGATACTCATCTCTTCTTTTTAAAAGAAATGGAAGCAGAAGAAAAGATAACTAACATGCGGAGGCTGTTTAATGTGCCAGGCACATGCGTGAAGTTTACCTTTCACATTCCATCTTGAAAATATTGTTCGCAAGATACCTTTCTCCAACACCTGGTTTCATCCCAATTAAATGAGTCTTTTCACCGGCACTCTAGTTGTCAGTGGCTCAAAAATTGCTCAGTAGGATCTTCGTTGAGCTGAGGTTGCGGATGAACTGTTCGAATTTGATACTCCATCAACTTCATGCCTTCTTTCTTTTTTTCTTCCTTCCTCGTTTCCTTCTCTCTCCTGATATTCCTTTGTTGTTTTCGTAGGACTGGAGGGTCAGAGGGAGGGAGGGAGATGCCTTCTTTTGTTTCAGCAGGTGAGGTTACACACTATGAAAAGCCGACTGAGAAGGCGTTGAATTCTTTGAGGCGCAGAGTGCTTATCTTCGGAGGGAATTTTGAAAGGTTTTGTGTTCACGTAGATGGTATTATTTTTGAGGATGTATACGGAAGTGTTCGTGGCAACCGCAAAGGTGATTACCTTACATCGATAAACGCAGGCGATGATGACGATGAGGGTGAAGATGAACTCGTCGGACCAATGACCACAGCGAAAGCCAACCACTCTGCCCCGAAGCGTTTCGTCGAGGAAGCTGCCAAGCATGCTCAGGTTGGACTGTTATTTTCTAATTGTGGAATAAAAGAAGTTGAAAAATTGAAAAAAATTGGGAAAGCAGAGAATGCTAGCCTATGATTGATTTGCTCGGTTGATTGCCACCATCTTCTACCTCCTTCGCAAAATTTTTATTCCCGCAACTCGAAAATTCCGAAAAATTTTAATTTTTCATGGCTCCGTCACATTAATGAGCCGCGGGTATATTAAACCATTTGCTTCTCTTCCATTTATTAATGCGCTGAGTTTCACACTGCTTCGTACCTGCACTTGGCAGACAAATTTTTCATTTGTTTAACATCCCATGGATTCTTTGCGTAAGTTTTTAGGAGAGGATTTTGAGCGTTAACGAATATCTTTGTGTGAGAGAATGGCGAATAATGAAAGCTAATAAAGGATACAAGCATTTTATTGTTTTTATGAGGATTACGAGGACCTTACAGCAAATTAATTCGTTCGGAATTACCTTCCGTTACTTTGCATCCAGCTGGATCAAGTTAATCGCACAAAAATGGTCGAATTTGTATATTTAAAAAAAAAAACTATAAAAGGAGGTATGTTGGGCTATTCTTTAGCTTGTTGCATTTGTATGGAGAGGGCAGACGGTCAGGTTGATGCATATTAGGTGGCTGTAAGGCCGTTCATAGTTATTTCCGTGATACAGCTGTTTTATTCATAATATGTATACATCGAATGATTATATCAAGGAGGGTTTCTTTACAAAACGATGAATGAAGGTGGAAAAATATAACGATTAGGGGAATTTGGAGTAGTTTTGGTATCCGAAAATCATTTTAATAAACGATCTTTAATGTTTTAATAATGGAATTTCCTTTTGGTGCATCGGGAGTAAAGTATAAGATTGAAGGATGATGATCCGTTTGCGGAGACGAGAACGAAGACGATAGCTGAACGACAGAGTAACTATCAGGCACGTGCAAGACAGAGACAGATCTCACCTGAGCGAGCCGATATGTTCGGTACTTTTTTGGTTTTTGGCATTTAATGAAGAAAGCTGTCAGCTCAGTGTGGCCGTTTCTGATTTCCGAGATAAAGTGCTTTATGTTTCGCGAAATTGTTTGCACATTTAAGTGAGTCAAAATTTTATTTTGCATTGGATATATTCTCGTATGTGTGATTCACTATTTGCATTATATTATGGTTTCTTGATTTTCTCTCGTTGGCTTTGTTCGGATATTTGAGGATTGGAAACTCCAACGCAAATTAGGCTTATTTATTTTGATTAACCTGTCGTTTTGTTTTTTTTGCAGCTGATCAGACACCCGATGTTCGCGATCGATCATACGCACAGATCATGAAGGAGCAAATGCTACGTGAACAGACTGTAATCTATTTTAAAATAAATATAATTGCTGTATAAAAAATTGTTAGAAATAGCTCCATTCGTTATTTTCCTTGGTTCTTTTTTTCGTTTTTCAGGCTGAGGAAACTTCGCGTATCGCATATGCAGTAGGTGCTTCAAAATTTACGCTGATAGCAATCCAGAACAAGCCATTTGTAGTAACGGTCCTATTGAAGGAAGAAAGGAAGGGGTCTCGTTGAGAAAATTTGTGGTGGATTGACCGCCTAGTGGTTATGACTGCTGATGACCAATGACCGTCCTTCCGGTCATCTTAATGTTAGTGATCACTGATATTATTGTTTATGTTTTGAACCACCAGTATTCATTAATTTTTATTGAATATTATTGTTTTATAGGGCAAAGTGGAAAAAGAGCTGGCGGATAAAGCAAAATCGGGCGAACTGAAGGTGAGCAAGCAGCCTTTGGCACCAGTTCAGAAGAGAGGCCGATAGGACGAAACGCCGAAAATTGAGGCACTTGGTGCAGGTGCATTAACACCCTCATCGCAGACACCGGGTAGTACACAACGCAAACGTATCAGCATCACTTCAACAATTTCGGCAGATGCAGCTGAGGTTGTTTTTTATAATGGTTCTTAGGGTTTTCGTTTTTTAGCCTCTATTTCTTGTCATCTGTTTCATTTCCCCTTCCTTCACCGTCCTCCCCATCCTCTCTGCGTTGGTTTTCTGCCTCGAGAAGTTATATTCCTTTTTTGTTTCTTCGTGCTCTCGTGTCATCATCCTTGGGGATTCTTATTGTCTATCTTTTGATTAGTGTTCTCCCCTCCTCAGAGGAATTTATGCTTTTCTCGCTGTAAATTTTTTTTCTTTTGAAAAAGGGTGTTTGTGATCTTTGCGACGTATTTATGAGGTAACGATATCACTGAATAATAATCAACAGTCTGTTTTTGCATCACTCATTCTCATTATTTGTATGAGTGCAGAATTTATGTTGTTCCACAAAGATTAAACCATTAAATGAGTGCAGGGATCCGAGGTCGCAGATGAGGAAGCAAAAAACGGCTTGCTAAGAAAGCATGACGCTAAGAAGTGACAGTCGCAACCGTGATGAGGTGGATGTGTTCGTTGTCTGCATCTTCAGCCTGTGGAGCAGCATCGATTTTTAATATTTTCAGAAAGGAGTTGCCATCTTCAAAATAAATCCGAACTTCGCATATATAACACTTTTTTGCTTCGAAATCAGAGCCATTAATTAGTGTATCTAAAGATGTGTTAAGATTTGAGTTTAAAGGTAGCGACTCCTCGCGTGGCACGTTGGGATGAGACACCAGCGCATGCCTCTGGTGTTGATGCAACACCGATGTCAGGTGCGAAAGCATGGGATGCGACGCCAACAACGCAAACACCGCGACGCAATCGGTGGGATGAAACACCTCGGGGTAGGTCTCATCTTTTAATAGAGGTCCCACCGAAGATGCAGAAATAAGTCAGGTTGATCGGTTACATAACAGGAAGCATAAACTGTGAAGTAAAGAGCGGAAGGAACAATGAAATTGTTCATCTTGATAAATAACTCTCCGGAATTTGCTCAAAATCGTCCAGCCGTTTGGTTTTGCTCCCTCTTTAGCAGGATTTATCCACTTCGTGGAATGACATAGTTCATTGGTCATATTTTATTCATTGAAGTGAACTTTTTGGATTACTAAAAGGCATAGTTAAATGCAATTTTGAAGTGTGTTGGAAATGGGTACTTAGAACATGTTTATGAAAGAAGGTGGACCATGCGCCAAAAGAGCCACAGAATTCCATCTTTGGAGTTCAGAAATTTGAATGAGAAATCTTTCTTGACATTCATCGTGCTCGTGACCCTTCTGAATTTCAACGAAGAGGCCTTCGTCAAGATTTCCTCCTCCTGCTCATTTTACTGGATTTCTTTCTAGGCATAAGCGGGTTTTTGTTAGTTGGTCTTACTGCTGCGCAAAAATAATATTTCAGCAACACTCAGTCGCTTTTTTCTTAAGCGCTATAATGGGTCGAGGAACTCGGAAGATTGCGCATGAGCTTAGGCCTCGATCGCTGAATCGTTTTTTGATTGACTTTTGACGAAGAAGGGGAGAAGAGTGGAGCGCCTACAAATTTCATTGAATTTATGGGAGCTTCTTGAAATTTGCTCATTAAATATCAGCCTACTTCAATAAATTGGCTGACGGTGAAGGAAATTCATTTTTTAGAGTCTGTACGTGATGGAATGACGCCTGGTGGAATGACGCCGGGTGGGATGACTCCAGGTTGGGGTGCAGAGACGCCTCGCGATACGCGGTTCGATGATGTGAAGGTATTATCCAAATGATTGTTTAGATTTGGTCGACCCATTACAGAATCCAATTTACTCAAGAGTTTGTATTTGTTGCTCACTGAAAGTGCTCGTCGACTGTAATATTATAAATAATGAGCGTCGGAGAGAAATCTTTTCAGGACAAGTTGGCTTTGCCTTATGCTTGCAAATTATGATTGGGGGAGGGGGGAGGGGGCCATTTCACTTTGACTTCATGAGTATATATTAGTGATCGCATGTTGAGGTCGAAGAAACGCCAAGTGAATCGAAACGTCGTTCACGTTGGGATCTGACACCATCGGCCGCAACACCAGCCACACCAGCAGATGGATCGGCCACGCCATCTACGACTCAAATGGCGGGTGCAACTACACCATCGGGATTCACACCAAGCACTGTAGTCGGTGGAATGACCCCTTCGTTGATGACACCGGGAGGTACAACTCCGGTGGGCGCTCTCGCGATGGGGCTGAAAACACCGGCCATGCCTATGATGCCAATGACGCCTGATCAGATGGCCATGTTCAAATGGGAACGTGAAATTGACGAAAGAAACAGGTTGGTATATCACCGATGCGACTGTAGCGTTGCAAGTTTTTAAAGAAAGTTAGCACCAGTTCCTTAACACGAGCCATGAGCATTGATCGGCGTTCTCGGTCTTATCCCAGTCGTAGTTTTTAAGAGATCGTCAAGAGATTCAATGGATGCGATAAGATCGACAAAAGAAGTGAATAGGATTCGAATAGGTTCCAGACGCTTAGAAAGCATCATCATCTTCCATAATAATACGATGCATAAAATCGTTTCGTTTAGCGGTTTGTTGCTATTCACAAGAACAGTGTATACCATCGATATGAGGATCACACAGAAGGTCATTTAGAATTGCATGACTGAAAGCATTTGTCGGGGATTGCGGGTTACGATTGCTTCGATTTATATTAGAACACGAACTGTGGGTTCGTTTCGTTGAATCCGATGCATTGAGGTGATTCGATGCATTGTTGAATTCGATGCAGGTCATTTTATGGCTGGTTTTTGTCATACGCCATTGCATATCGTCTAGTGGAAAACTTCTATAG
The DNA here is from genome assembly GCA_037576465.1 of Parascaris univalens. Lineage (NCBI taxonomy): Eukaryota > Metazoa > Nematoda > Chromadorea > Rhabditida > Ascarididae > Parascaris > Parascaris univalens. The sequence continues at coordinate 60,812 of JBBHLZ010000010.1, forward strand.
TGGAATTGGAAACGCCATATTGTGTATTTGACCTCGAATGTTGCCTTAATCGAGAAGTTTTCCTTTCATCCTTTTCCGAAAGCGGTGTGTGTGTGTGCGGATCCGATCGTCTTTTTGATCATTGAATCTGAGTCGTGCCATGTATCGATCACTTAGTCGTTTCTAATAGTCTAATATTTGAGACCACTTTCGGATGAAGAGCTGGATGCGTTGTTCCCACCGGGATATAAAATATTACCCCCACCGAGTGGATATATTCCAATTCGAACGCCAGGTCGCAAGCTGCTTGCCACACCAACACCAATGGGCGCTACTGGCACACCAATGGGCTTCACGATGCAAGGAACACCAGAACGACCTGGTCTTGGTGACAAATGTGAGCTTTTGTCGTTGGCCAAGTGTTTGTTTTGAAAAGGGGATCAGCGTTTTTTACTTGTGATATATGGAGGGATTCGGTAAGATGTATGCAATAGGGGGCATTTTCACTTTCACGGGCATATCGTTCATTTCGAAATTCCTTCTTTGTCTTATATTCTCAATCTTTTCGTTTTGGAGCAGCATTCATTTGCATGTATTGCGAGGTATTTGCATTTTCGCAGATATGCACCGAATTTTTTTGTTATTTAGAGGTGATATGAAACCATTAATATTCTTTGTTGCATTTGTTCTCCTGCATGCAACACCAATATATTGCATTCATTGTATCTGCTTCATTTATTTTCTTCATTCTCCGTCGTTGCATTCGTTTAGTGAAATAAAACACCAAAGGTTTCGTCACATCTATTCTCTTGTTTTGCTTTTATTGGAATATTCTCATCTCATGTCGACCTTATCTTTTCTTTGGAACTTCGGAGTACAGTCGACGTACATTTTGACTGATTTGCATTTTCAGGTTTATTGATGGGCTTTTCATTTTTGTCCGCCTATTTTATAAGCAGTCTTTCTTCGGATATATCGTAATGATTTAATTGCAGCAATAGCGGCTCTTATCGACACACAGCCGAAGAACACCGATTTGCCACCTTTGAAACCAGAAGATATCCAATATTTCGATAAGCTGCTAATGGATGTGGATGAAAGTGCGTTGAGCAAGGAGGAATTGGCAGAACGTGAAATCATGACCTACCTCCTGAAGATCAAGAATGGTACTCCTCCACAGCGTAAATCTGGTCTTCGCAAAATTACTGAAAATGCGAGACGCTTCGGTGCAGGTGCTCTTTTCAATCAGATTCTTCCACTACTCATGTCTCCAACACTTGAAGACCAAGAGCGACATCTTATGGTCAAGGTGGGTGGCAGTTTCATGTTCACTTGCATTTTGCAACCTTTTTTTTTCGTATAGAACATTGATGGGAGATCTTGGATTCCGTGCATATCACTAAAATTCAAAAGGGAGTTGTATATCTTGAAATTTGGAAATGAATGTGAGAGGAAAATATGAAGGTTCAGTTTGTTTTATGGGGAAGACGTTGATGTCCAAGCATGCGGTGGGAAATGGGAGAAGTGATGCAAGAGGGATTTATTCAATTTCGTTGCTCTTAGCTAGGTAATTTGTATTGATATTGTGAATGTTGTTTTGCGCAGAGAGTATGTTTAGGTGATCGATCGTGTGCTCTATAAGTTGGATGATTTGGTACGTCCTTATGTGCACAAGATTTTGGTCGTGATTGAACCGCTGCTTATCGATGAGGATTATTATGCTCGTGTTGAAGGCAGAGAGATCATCTCGAATCTTGCTAAGGCTGCTGGTTAGTTCTTGACAATTTAAAGTGGGTGGCTATGAGAGGTTTTCAAGTCGTCAGTGAGAGTGGGAATTAGATTCGGAAGAGAGTTGGCGGAAACTCTCATGATTTTCGGGAAATATACTGCAGGAATAAATGAAAGCAGCAGACAGTTGCTAAGATGTTATCGTTCTTCCCATTATAGTTGCAGAGCGTCATTCATATTTTGCATTGGTTGAGAACAGCAAACGTTTGGTTCGTTGCGAAGGCAGTTCATTACGTTCTTACAGGGAAATCTTATGGTCTTCTTTTGAGGGGGGAATATTTTGGATTATTAGCCTTTTAATGTACCAGGAGAGAATCGAAAGTGATCACCTTGCTTATACATTTCGTGAAGGTGCTATGGTCGAAGTAACGAGTGATATCGTTTCTTCTAAATGCAGTTGAATAGAGATCGCTTGTGGGCAGTAGGTCTGTCGGGGAGTGTGTGGAGTTGTAGTTCGGGAACTGCATGTGGTCGAAGAGACACATCGATTGAACGTGCAGCATCGGTGAAAGTATATTTTGATGTTAAGGTTTGGCAACTATGATCTCAACGATGCGCCCAGATATTGACAACGTGGATGAATATGTGAGGAATACGACGGCACGCGCGTTCGCGGTTGTTGCGTCAGCACTTGGCATACCTGCACTATTGCCTTTCTTGAAAGCCGTTTGCAAGAGCAAGAAAAGTTGGCAGGCAAGACATACTGGTTAGTTACTCAGATTTGTGTAATAGCAGTTAAAGATTAGAACTCAAGTTGAAGGTATGCTTGAAGAGGGAGTTTGCTGTGTTCACAATTTGTTAACATGGTTTCAGTTAGCACAAGAGTATGTTTGGACGGGATTTCGATGGTGTTCTATGCATTAATGTGCACTTGGAATGTACAACTGTTGTGGAGCATAGATAGCGCTTAACTGTATTATTTTGAGTCCTTTCATGCATTCTTTATTGCATTGTATTTGTGCTGTTTTTTATTCACCTCGTTTGGAATGATTTCGCTGTGTTATAGGTATAAAAATAGTGCAGCAGATGGCAATTTTGATGGGCTGTGCTGTTCTGCCACATCTGCGTTCTCTTGTTGAGATCGTCGAAACGGGTCTGGTTGATGACCAGCAGAAGGTAACTCATTTTTCTTATATAGGAGCGCGTTTCCTGTTGTTTCATTTCTGGTTTAATTAATGTTATTTAAATATTTAGGTGTTGACATTTTACTGATTTGTTAAAAACGTTTTTATTGGTTGCGTAACATTCCGATCATTTTGGTAGGAGAGCGATTTCCATAAGTGGCGGCGGTCGAAACGCTTCGTATTCGGGAACACTGATGTTTTCTCATTACTACATATTGAATTACTTTCGTTTCTGCACATCATTCTTGCTGCACTATCTGTACATACGAAAACATGGAGGTAGAGGCTTTCATCCTCTGCGGCGATCGGAGAGTCCTTTCGAGTCTAAATAGCTTCAGATTGTAGTATGCCTTTGTTAGGTATACATTGTTGTAATTTATGGGTTAGTGCGGTGATTGTTTTAGGTACGTACAATTACGGCGTTATGTTTGGCGGCGTTGGCCGAAGCGGCTACTCCATACGGTATCGAAGCATTTGACTCGGTGTTGAAACCACTTTGGAAGGGTATTCGCTCACACAGAGGAAAAGTTTGTGCTCATTTGTTCATAGCCTTTCGTAGTTTGGAGAAGATTATCAACAATCATTATTTTATCAGTAATCGTGGATGATGTGCTTGAATACGTCTTACTTTCAGATAATTGAAAATTGCCCAGGTATTAGGTACGGTTATAAGAAAATTGTTTGCCCGTAGGTGAAACATCGTTTCTGTGCCTTCGGATAAATATTTCTTTGTAATTGATATTCGTGCGTTCATAACTGAATCATAATTCAGGGTTTGGCGGCATTTTTGAAGGCGATCGGCTTTCTCATTCCTTTAATGGATGCCGAATACGCATCTTACTATACTCGAGAAGTGATGCTTATTCTTATCCGGGAGTTTGCGTCACCTGACGAGGAAATGAAGAAAATCGTACTCAAGGTTCATTTATATCTCTTGCTTTGTTTGTTTGAAAAGTGATCAAATTTTTCAAGCACTGATGCTTTAGTATATCGTTTTATATCCATATGTGCTGTACAAAAGGGCACTTTTCCAACCGTCGTTTCGTACTTGAATTTGGCTCGCTGAGTGATGGAGTCGGAGGTCTTCGGTGACCGTCGAAGGAGCCTACCGACTATGAAAGCTTTTGTTGTTGAGCAAATCGGTGTGCCTTTTGTTGTTGAGCAACGCTGAAACTGTTCGGTTGGCGACGCATTATTCTCGTCAGCCATGCGCCCTTGTCATTGACTAATCTATTCTAAGATCCGTGAATGACTTGAATGACTCCTCTGTAGATCAAACTATTGAAGGCGCCAAAGAATCGACGTTGCTTTGATCTCGTTGTTAAGTGTGTTCTTTGATGTCATAGTGGAGGGTTGGTTTAGGTCGTGAAGCAGTGTTGCGCAACCGATGGAGTTGAGGCGTCATATATCCGCGATGAAATCCTTTCACATTTCTTCAAAGCATTCTGGAATCATCGTATGGCTCTCGACCGACGCAACTATCGTCAACTCGTCGACACAACTGTGGAAATGGCTCAGAAGGCAGTGCTTTGCTTTTAACTTTCAATTTTTTAACAGTGTTTTAGAAGGGTTGCTGTTATTTGGATGGCTGGTAGAAAAGGGGTAGAAAAGATATGCTTATGGGACGGAAATAAGAAGGGGTAAAAGGTGGAGGGGAAGGAACATGATTGAAATGAGACTTGGAGCTTGTTGTGGAGTACATATTTTGCAGGTTATGTATGATGTGTGTTACCGCTGTCAAGGCGAAGGATAGTTATTAGAAATTTATCCTAATCGTTTTTGAACCTTGGCGCGGTCGTTGTGCACCTTAGTGTTTATGGCTGAATTGTGTATCCAACGGGCGGTTTTCTGCGAAATTGAAGGTCCACTTTCCAGAAAATTTACATGAATTTTCATAGACAGAGTCCACAAAAATGGGGATCCTAAGAAGTTCAAATACGGAGCTTCTTTTATGTTTTGAAATTGAAGCGTTATCGTACGTCCTGACATTTTCTTCTCTGCATAGGATTAATTCTTGAAGTATAAGGATATGTGATTCGGACGTATTTTTTTATATGGAAGTTTAAATTTTCCTTTCTTATTTATTTATTTATTTGAAGTCCTTTTTCTACTTTTTCATACATTACTTCCTTTCTTTTCTCGTACGACCTGAAATGTGAGAATAAAAGTGAAACATTTTTCAGGTTGGATCAGCAGAGATGATAGCGCGTGTGGTGGATGATCTCAAAGACGAAAATGAGTTATATCGCAAAATGGTGATGGAAACGATTGAGAATATCGTTGCTCTTATGGGTGCTAACGATATAGATGCGCGTCTTGAGGAGCAGTTAATTGATGGTATTGTATACGCTTTCCAGGAGCAGACGCAAGAGGTTTGTACGGTTTGGCCCATTCATTTTAACTTCTATTCGTTTGCAACGGGGATGTTGTTGCAGCTGAAAGCTAAAGACTAGGCAGTGGGAGTAAAAGATTGGTCGCTTTCTGTGTTGTCTCTTCTTGTAGTTTCCTTAGAGTCTATGAGAGAATGTTTGCGTTTTTTTTTCGTATGTAAGGTTCGTGATACTGTCGGAGGAGGCTTTCATAAATTGTTTCATCTGTTGTTCGTCTTCATTTTGGCAAAATCTCACGCACTAATTTATGTCTCATTCTGTCCGTGTAAGTTTCTGCATTTTGAATTTGAGCCATTCCAGTTTGGAATATATAATTTTTGGTCGTTTTAGGATGCAGTTATGTTGGATGGTTTCGGAACGGTTTGCAAAGGACTTGGCCGAAGAACGAAACCGTATTTACCGCAGATTTGTGGTACCATTCTATGGCGATTGAATAACAAGTCGGCAAAAGTGCGACAGCAGGCTGCTGATTTGGTATATTTATTTATTGCTTCATTTTTCCGATATTTCTTTCTAGTCTCTGATTACATATTTAATGAGTTTCATAACTTCTTCTGTTCGTTCTTTTTTCAGTTTTTCAAATCTGAGGGAAAAAAAAGTGGGATAAATGACGCGTGTCCTACCTGTCTAATCTCCAATCGTATGGGATTGGTTTTTTATCGTTACTTGAAAAATTTGACAGTCACGGTTGACCGGATTGAAATTACCCAGCATAATTTCGGAGCTAGCTTCTTAAACCCTGCTCTTTTGTTTTATGTTACTGATGGTCATGTTGTATTCGCAAGTGATCAGCATGAAATGCGGTTATTTCAGATAGCAAAGTTGGCGCCTGTTATGAATATCTGCCAAGAAGAAAAGCTGATGGGTCATTTGGGTGTGGTACTCTATGAGTATCTCGGCGAGGAGTACCCCGAGGTTTTAGGTTCTATTTTGGGTGCTCTCAAATCGATCGTTAACGTTATCGGCATGACGAAGATGACACCTCCAATTAAAGATCTTCTTCCTCGACTTACTCCTATCCTCAAAAATCGGTTAGTAAATTCCTTAGATCTGTTTTCAGTTTTCAAAAATCGGTTGAGTGGAGTTCCTTTGATTGTACCGTTTTTGGAGGTTTCATAGGGAAAACTGCTTAATTGTTGAAATGGTTAGGAGAGTTTTTGGTTCCCGCGGGTAATTTGTTGCTTTCGGACCGACGATGACAACTGTTTCAGCCGTCCTATGGGTAGATAATGATTGATTCAAACGTTTATTGTGGTCAGGAGGTGAATGCAAAGTGCCTCAGTTTCTAAAGAAATTCAAACGCAAATGCGAAGCATGGGTCAGAAGAGAATAAATGATTAGGTTCAAGCGATCACACGGTAGAGTGTTTATTAGTGAAGGTTTACATGGTAAGGTGTTTGATTGCAGACATGAAAAAGTGCAAGAAAACTGTATCGATTTGGTGGGTCGTATCGCAGATCGAGGGAGCGAGTTCGTGTCGGCAAGAGAGTGGATGCGAATCTGCTTCGAGCTGCTCGAATTGCTGAAAGCACACAAAAAGTCTATTCGACGTGCGGCTATCAATACTTTCGGATACATTGCTAAGGTCGCCTTTCATACTTCACCTTATTTTTATTTATTTAATCTTTCATCAGGCACCTCACTCCGTTCATTGTTCGTATATTAGCAGTGTTTTCTCAAAGGAAGTAAAATCACTGGTGAAAGGTGAAGGCATGTGAAAGGTCTCAATGTTGGAATGGCTGGATATTTCTTGCGGCTTATGCGTACGGTTGTTCTTAAGGATTCATGCGTAGGCCGCGGAAGTTTTTTAGCCAATCCGGAGTGTTGTGTTGATGAATTGAAAATATGTGGAAGGGTGGTAGGATGGATGGCTCACTGATCGGAGAAACATTATTGTCTGATATGGCCCCGTTCAGGGAGGCATCTTCCAGAGGGAGCGGCGTTTGCTACGAATATATGGCTTGCTGAGTGCGGTGCTTGCAGGTAAGTGTACTCTGTTCTGTTCTCTTTATTTGCTTGTTCGGTCGGTTGCAAAGAGGCCGCTTGCTGAAAACACGATTGTTGGGACGTTTTTGCCTTCTAGGAGTCGACGAGGTAGCCGAAGTTGAGAAATGATGTTATTCTAATTTTGTCTGCTCAGCTCGACATCAGTTTTTCAACAGTTCTTCCTCTTCTGCATACGTACATGATGCGCATTACACGCAAACGTTTCTCTCTGTTGATGACTGTTGGGGTTTTTGCATTTCAAGAAGGCAGTGCGACCACATAGAATGATGTTTTATGTGAACCTGCTTGAAGCAGAGGATGTGTAGGGAAATTGCTAATTCTTTGCATGTTGCATATTCGTGGATTGAATAGAGTTTGATTGATGCATTTTTTTCGGAGTATTTAAAGATGTGAGGTACGATAGGGACCATTAAATTTTTCGTATTTACAGTTGATTGGTAAAATTGGTATCACCTGGGTACGAGGGTTGTTTTTGAGGGATGTAGGCGGCGCAATTTTTTGTATTAGTGAAGGCAGATCTGTGCTATGTCGTCGATGCGACTAAGCTGCATCCTTGCTATCATTCGTCTGTGATGTATGAGAGTGTAAGGTCGTCACGCAGAAGAATTCAATAAGAAGGAGTTGTGTTAGCGACGCCTTTCTCATGAATTTCGGAAGGGGCAGAACGACCGCTTTTTCTCTCTTGTGATGTCCGGCGAGGGAATTGATAAAGTCGATCGGTGATTGGCAGTGCGACTATACGAGGACATCAGATAAGCAAAATCGATTCAGGAAGGGAAATATAGCCAAAGAGAAGTACGAATAATGTGATCAAGCTAATTGTTCACTTTGTTAGATATGTGGGCAAGTGTTATGTCCGTTATATCCGTTTTCTCGGATATAATTCATGATAAAGCGTTTTGCAAATGGTGTTGAGTCGCTGTGTTGCATTTTTGATGAGCAGAGCAGTAAGTCAGTCTCTAAGTATAAATTTTAGTTATTTGTGAAAAGAGAAAGAGGAATGCGGTTGGAGTGGAGTCGGAATTGTGCGCGGTGCTTTCGGCATCGGCCTGCTCTACAGAACGGGCCATCTCATCGTCGATGCGTTGCTATCTGACCAGGAACTTGCTGAATACTACATTTTAACCGTGCTTGTTTTTACTACTTCAGTGCCATATCTCTGTGTTGCTTCTGCTTGCATAAAGGCTAGGAAAGACGGGAGAGAAATAGGCTTTGACTCCGGAGCGTAATATTAAATGCAGCCTTTTATGTAGTAATTTAGTGGTACCGACATGAAGCTAAGCTTATGATTCCTATGGATGATGGATTGAGCGGTTAAGTGGTCAGCTTTTCTAAGAACTTAAGGAACTTATCAGTTGTAATTACACTAGTGATCAGTTTATGCGTGGTGATTGTTATGCTCAGTTTTTTGTGTTCCTTGTAGATGAAGAGATGGGACATAGGGGAGGAAATATGAGGAGGTGGGGGAGATTTGAGCACTGTTGTTGACGCGAATCGCTTTAATATAGCGTTATTGAAATAGTCCCGGAAGTTACTTTTTTGCTGCGCATTTTCCTGCTAATAAATTGTATCAAAGTAATCGAAAACATTATTTAATTGATGGGAAATCCATTGAGTTCAGCTTCTAACACTTTAATAGGGCACTATGATATTGAAATAATCTAATGGTTGGTTGAAAAAATAATTAATCATTGGTCGGAGTCGACGTAGATTGATGCATTTGTTGTGGCTTTAGTATTAGTGGGAATTATCATTATTAGAGCTAAATTTTCCACCAATAAAAAAACTTTCTTGAGAATTTTAATAAATGAGATGCGTATTTTTAAATGCGGAATTATTTTAGGCGATCGGTCCACACGATGTATTGGCGACGTTGTTGAACAATTTGAAAGTGCAAGAGCGACAGTTACGTGTTTGCACGACAGTGGCGATTGCGATCGTCTCCGAAACGTGTGCTCCGTTTACCGTTCTACCTGCGATCATGAACGAGTATCGGGTGCCGGAAATCAACGTCCAGAATGGTGTACTTAAGGCGCTTTCGTTTATGTTTGAGGTGATTTTGCTGTCTATTTTAACATAAATCACTGCTAATTGCTTCGGAAGTTGTTGTTTCTAGTATTTCACCAGAAAGCTGCGTTTGCGTGTTTTTTTTAAGCATAGTAACTGAATTTTTTAAAAACATAAGATTCGTACAAAAGTGTATGACTTCTTTGATACGATTGAGTTCATTATGGATTAGCTTCTGAATGAGGTATGTTTGTTCTTACCTCCCTTACAGCTGATTAGGTGAAGTTCCCCACTAACAAGCTTATACACAGATATATAAGATGGGAGTTCAGTGGGGATGATTTCCGTGATCACATCCTGTAATCTGTCAGAGTTCCACGTTTTGAATATGCAGTAAGCCTTTGATTGAATTTAGGTCATTCAGTAAATTCATTTGTTTGTTTCTTAAAAGTTTCAGTTCAGTTTCATCCCATTTTTGATAGGCTTATTGTGAAAAGAATCAAAAGTAGATTTTCAAGTTAATTCGCCGCTGAAGTTCAGTTCGATTTTCGATGCGGAAGTCGATTTCCATATCAAAATGAAGACACTATGGGTTTTTAATATCTACGTAGATAGTTTAGAAATTTTTATTTCGGCTCATAGTTTATTGTGTGAATCTATTTTTCAGTATATCGGCGAAATGGCTAAGGATTATATCTATGCTGTAACACCCTTACTGATCGATGCGCTCATGGAGAGGTTTACTTTGATTGATTGTTGTTCTTATTTTTCCTAATTTTTGAGTTCCAATCCGTTTTGAGAAATTTTGGAATCTGATGTCTATTTTCAAGGCGTTTTCAAAGAGAATTAGTCATATAAAATTGCTATAAGAATATTCGTCCGATATATTTTTCAACCAGGCCACCGTCGGTCGTAGCAATTTCATTTCGCAAAGAGGGCTGCTTTTTTCTCATTCATTCTTTTTTAGTTTGGCCGTGAATGCTTTCTCATGGTGTATTTGAATGAGTTAATTGAGCGAACTGAGCTGGTGGATTTCTGAAATGATTGATGGCATCAGCAATTTTCGTACCTTATAAGATGTGCGCTAGTAAGTAATTGAGAAATTGGCCAAATTGTTCTTTGAAGCTGTCTTCTAGCTGACTGCATAATCAGATCTCGCTGCATCTGATAGATTTCTTAGTGATCGCTTAGTTAAATGATGACTTCGAGAATTGCTTCGGAATGTGCTCTCAAATGTGGAAACTCCTCAGGAACTCTAATGCTGATCTCCATTAGCTGTTTGCTTTGTTTCCTGAGACGGTCTTAAGAGCACTTTAATTTCGTTCTAACTTTTCCTCCTCCTATTTTTTCATCCTTTAAATCTCTTTCTTAGTACTGCGTTCTTCGACCTTCCCTCATTTCATTTAGCTGATCCGTTTTGGTTTTCCTCTATGGTTTCCAAGGTGATATCATTTGGTCCATCGTATGTTATTGATAAGGTTATATCAGTTGCTATTAGCGAATGCCCTCGTTTCGAGCTATTTTGCTTTTGTATGCAAAAATTCTATTCGTTTATCTAGCTGCCGGTTTGATATTTGTCTTCGAAAACAAATTCTCTGCATATGATCCGCTTCCACTTCGGCATTTTCCGAGGTTTTTGTTTATATAAATTGGTAATAACGTTTTAAACATAAGAATTTATTGAGTTGAATTGATTGGTTTCAGAGATATCGTTCATCGTCAAATAGCAATGGATGCTGTGGCCCATTTAACGTTGGGTGTCTATGGGTTCGGATGTGAGGATGCACTCATTCATATATTCAATTATGTTTGGCCGAATATGCTCGAGAATTCGCCGCATGTGATTCAACGGTAATTTTTATCAAATGTGGAAGCTTTAGTGATGTTCTGTGAAAATGTTTCGGTTAGTTCAGTAAATTTTAAAGGTTATGTTGCAAGAACCGAAAATATTTCGAAGAAGGCATTTGCTCTGGTGTTTAGAAATAGCCACAAGCTTTTTAATGCCAATATTGTGTACTCCTGACCGCTACAGAGATGCTGTCAGGTCGTACGGAATATTTGGATCTTGTGGTGATCTTACGGAACTAAATACGTAGGTCTTATAATTTGGTCTCCTCTTTTATGATGTCTTACGGAATATTTGAACTTTGTGGTGGTCTTATGGAGTTGAATACGGAGGTCCTATAATTTGGGCTTCTCTTTTGTGGTTGAAACATGATGGTTTTTCAACGACCAATTTTTTTAGACCTATTGAAATCATCCATTTGAAGAAGAGGAAGATGAAATAGTTTTGGACGATTAAGGAAAAAGATTTTGTGTGTTTTTGTTCGCTAAATTAGCACCATTTGAGATTTATTTTCTCGTGCGATGCGATGCGCGTGTCGCTGGGTCCGATAAAGGTGTTGCAGTACTGCATGCAAGCACTCTGGCATCCTGCCAGGAAGGTTCGAGAGCCCATTTGGAAGGTTTGCTTCTTTCCTTCACAGTGTTTTTATTTTAGTTAAAAACTTCGAAGATTGATAATCGTTTTATTGTTTGGGAAATGAAGGTCAGTGCCAAGAGTGGCTTTTCAGTAATTCAAACGATCCTCATCTCAGGGGAACGAGAGGGAGAGAAGAGAGAGGGGAGTGCAAGGGACAGAGTGCACTGTGGTTGGGATGATTCCCCATCTTGATGAGTAATTTTGTTCGCTGTTTTTCCTTTATTATCATCTGGTGCGGTCACCTTAATGGCTAGTCTGTTGTTATCGTGGCAGAACGACGTTTAAATGAGTGGGGCGAGTGAGGTTCTCGACGCGTTGCGTTTAATTACAAACTCTTCAAGTTTAAATCCATTCATCAGAGTTGTATTAAAGTTCGCTTAATTGTCGCATAAATTGGAGGTGTTCAACAATCTGATGCTCGGCTCGCAGGATGCGTTGGTGGCCGGATATCCTCGAATCCCGAACACCGAACGCAATACGTATATTCGATATGAACTCGATTATGTTCTCTAACGTGCCGCTTTTATTCACGATTTCATGCTATCACATAGTGTTAAGTTGCGTTGAATCGGCTGGTTTAGGAAGATTCTAAGGATTGAAGACATTGCTCATAAGGTGTGAGGCAAGTGTGGAGGCCTGGAGTGAGTGGGGTTGGAGAGTCAGACGCAGGCGATTTTTAGGCAAGGAAGTAGTCAGAGGTGCTGCCTTAAAAGGTCTAAGTTAATGTGTAGGGACAATAGCTTTTCAGTTGCCTGGAGGAGAGTGAAATTGTTGAAGGAGGGTTGAGCGCATTCTGGAAGATGCCTTTTATTGGAGAGAGACGGGATAAGACTTGATGGAGAATCGATTGAAAAAAAGATGAGAGTTAGATGAGCCAACATAAGTGGAGCAGTGATTGCTGATCGGCTCATTACACCACGTTCTAATGAACGTGCTCATTTGCTGAAGTGTTTGTAAAATTAACTCTGAAGGATGTTTGGAATAAGTGGAGATGATAGGTTACCATTAGTTTATACATGGGAAATGGACGTTTTCTGAAGGGAGTTGAAGTAACTAGCAGCTGTAAGTGAATCTGTGGCGGCCAATCTCACATACATCAGCTGTAACTCCTCCGGAGTGGAGCCATTAAAGCGTTATTTGTTGTGCTCTCATCGGCTATTGTACAAATCCTATCGATCATCTATATACTCTTTTAAGATCGTCGTTTATCGGATATTTTCCTTGTTGTATTGTTTAGTTAAAATAGACCTCGTCTGTGGAAAAAGAAAGACTCCATTTATTTGATAACCTCTTCAACATTTTTTGTGGAAAATGTGAAGCTTTGAAGATGTAATGTTTATTGAAGCGGAATTGATTATTGCAGTTCGTTCTTTATTCGCTTTAGGAGCAGTTGGAAGGATCTATCGTGATGGTGGTGGTTCCCCTCTTAGAAGACATCAGTGACTGATAAAGCAGTTCAAGAAGGAGTTGATTGTTATTGAATGATAATGAATTGAAATAACTGTAATCGGTAAGAGGTGTCAGTTTGGTGTCACCTTTATGATAGCTCTATGAGAAAGTTTTTCTGGCGAATGGAGCCGTATGAAGAGTCATCGAGGAGTTATGCGGAAACATACATCTGCTTGAGTTTCATTTGCACTCCTCTGATCGTAACGGATGTATGTAAACGTAAATGTTGAAGTACTGTGCTAATTAATGAATGGTTTCGTTTTTTTGGACTCTGCGGAAGTGAAGTTGTGATTTTGATAAGACCCGAATTGGATGGGCATTTTGCAAACGCCTGCATATCAAGTTGGAGGGTGGTAGCAAGTTCGAGCATTTAGGCTGAAATATGGTTTGGGCATTTAGATCGGTGAAATTTACAGAAGAGGCGTTTTAGAGAGCATAGGGTTCAATTTTAAATTTCCTTAATTGTCATGCTTCAATTTTCAATCAAAAACCACAAGTACGTGCAGGAATTAGATCCATTCAGGTTGGGGGTTTCCACACCTGAGGAATGTTGCGAGGGATTCGGAGCATTTTTCAAGGGATTAAAGATGAAAGACTGAGAAGTAGGGTGAGGGGAGGGACGAAAGAAAACGGAGTTGACGCCACTCGAGAATAAACCCATTCAGAAATATGCAGGACTTGGTGTATTTCTCACCTATTCAGTTTAACGTCGCTTTGCTATTCGATAAATTTGTGCGCTGCAGTTAGTGGGAGCAGCGATAGCACGGCTTCATTGATGATGTTTGTTGCAAGTTTGCGCGAGTTCGAGTTGAATTTTGCAGCTTCTCTGCTTTCTTTGATTGGCAATTTGTTGAATCGGCTAGCAGGAATGCTTCAGCCGATCCATTCGATTGTCGGATGCTGTGGTATTCTCGGAAATAAATATTTCCATTATTATATTATCATCATAAGGAAATAAGAATAATTTCGAATATTGGTTAGTTAATCCTGGGATGAACTCTCTTCCTTTGTTTGTTTGTCGTTAAAAGTCCTTCGTATTTGTTCTCCCGAATCTCCTTCATTGGTAGAACTCGATCATGTTGCCAAAGTCTGCTGCAGTAATGCTTTAAGGGGCAAGAATGAAAAGGTGGGGAAACATGCGAAGAGGTCAAGAGGTCGTGCATTTGCATTGCATTTAAATGATCAATTAGTTTTTCTGCTGAGAGGCATTTTACAGAGGGTTTGTCTCTTTTTTGCCACCTGAAAAGCCAGGAAATACGTCAGACGATCTGAGGGGACGCCTTTTCGTTGAAGGCTGCTGACGGACTGGTTGTCGAGCTCCCTAAGCAAAGCAGATCCATCGTGTTTTTGATGCTGAGGCTGTCCATAAATGTCAACAGTGGTGCCGAATATAGTTATTTTAGGAATGTTTCCGGCCTCATAACGGTTTGCGAAGTCGGTCTTTTAGGCGACGACGGAAGTCGTCGAGTCGTCAAGGGAATGGATTCCTTATCATTGTACAAAAATGACCAACGTATAGTTAATTTTTACGCTTTATGCAATAGTCTTATAATCTTATAAGCAGTCTTCTAAGTCTTACAAGCAAGACGAGAAGATATCTTGTCTTAAACTGCTCCTGCGTAACGCGAATTATATCGAATATGATATTCCGCTATCCGCCCGATACCCGACCCGATAGTAGTCGTTTCATTATGCCAATTTCTCGGCTGTTCTAGCGAGCATTCTTTTCAACTAGAAAGATAAATGAAGTACAGAACTATGTTCAATACAGATTAGCGTTTACATAGATACGAATATGCTGCTTAATTAAAATCAGGCAGGTAGGGAGTTTTGGTTCTCATTCGTCGAAATAAACCTAGGCTGATCGATCCATAAGTCGTCGAAATAAACCTAGCTGATCGATTCACGAATCGTCGAAATAAAGCTAGCTGATCGATCATTCTTGATAAGCTCTAATCACCAATGATTGCATTCTTCTTTCAATGAATAGTCTACTTATCATCGTATCGCTTACTTCTTAGCATTTAGTTATTTTAGTTTTGCTGTAGTGGTTACTTTACTTTCTTCCCAATTTTATGATTAACTGATGACTGTATTACTTTACTATCATTTTCCACCTATCGACTATTTCATAGAGCTGTTTAGAGTGTACCTTAGATTGTTTATTGATACAAATACTCTCTTTATTTATTTGTTTCGGATTCCTACGTAATTGCCAATTTACCTCACTATATCGAAGAAAAGCCGTGGAAAAAACGATACTATCGAATTACAGCCACAAATCTATGGATTATATTTTCGGATCGGATATGCGATATTATTTTATCGTTATTTTCAACTTAAATATAAACCTTTAAAAAAAGTTTACTTTTCTTCCCCTTTGCAGGAAAATATTCGTCGATCGAGATAGCCGTAATGAATTTGTCGCGTCCACGCTCAGATGTGATAGCGATAGGAGAGCGCTGTTCGTCGACGGTGGGCATCGCATCAGTACCCGCATTACCTAAGCCGGCCACAAATCTCGCAATAACACTTACCGCACACGTAATATCGTTCATCATTCAACATTCAGTTTAGTAATCAATCATTAACGAAGCGATCCGCGCATTCGGTCTGTGCACCCGGATATTTAAATTCCCAACAACAACAAGAGGTCATAAGTGAGGCGGAATTCGGGATTTCAAGTCAGCAAATCTGTGTACTGCTGTTTATTGATTACCTGTTTGATTTCTGAAGTAATTCCAAAACATTAAAGCCCTAATAAATCAGATCTATCTGAGAACTTCAACGACTTTGGAATCTCTAGATCCTAGGAGCAAAGCTCCTGTTTCAAAAAAGTCATGGAAGCCTGGAGCTGGGGAAAAAAGCACCCGATAGTATGCATAAAATGACTCCTTATCTTGGCACTGTTAAGAGGTGGTAATTGGATCAGAAGGAACTGCCCAGAACGAGAAGTGCTAACAGTTGCACAAGTCAGTTTATATAGAATTAGTATCCAGAGTTATGTATGATACAGATACTTTATTTTCCCGAACAGGTAGGTAAATCAGCAGTCAGTGAAATAAGAAATGAGGTGGGAAACCGATCAAGCAATGCAATTAACTAAGCTGCGGATGCATATACGATGATTAAAATCAGCGCTATATGAATAAGCTGTCGTTAATTTGAGGTAAAATTGGAGATAAAGGTTGCGCAAAATTCCCTTGCAAAACGTTTTGTGGTGCTCGTTGCCATAATCAGACACACGAAGAAGGTGAGTTCCCCTCTTTATGACTGCTGATCGATGGTCTGATCACGGGCATTAGTGCATCGGGAAACGTTGAACTGATGAGTGTACCCGATTTCCGGCAGTATCGCAAACAATCGTCAGATCCCACCTAACAACGTCGACTAGTAGTTTCCCTGCTGCACATTATGTTTTGAGTACCGGTCGAAAGCTTCTGTCGATTTTCTCTTTCCAACTTCTTTTTCATCCAGAAAAATTTGCAGTACATCTATTTATACCAGATTAATGGCATTTCATCGGATTGTTCTTTCTCGACAAATTGTTCGCTGTTCCTCTTTTTTGTGCACTTGTCCGGTTTGTACCCCTTCCTGTTTCCATAGCTCGAAAGTGAAACATCTCTCCGTCGAACGTTGCCGCATGCTTCAAATATGCTGTTACCTTAGGCTTAAATAAAAACGGTCATCGCTCTCAAAATAGCCTAAAAAGAAAACTTAGTTGAGTCAGCATATCGCCTGTCTATATTGGCGTAAGCAAATATAGTGGTGATGTTGGTGAAGTGATTAGTAGGGACTCTTAAAACTTAGACTACCAGATTTGCCACGATTGAAATACTTCAGTGCCGCGTCTAGCTCACACTTTCTTTTTTTCACAATGCCTCGATAAAGGTGCGAGAAGGTTTTCATTTTCTTCTGAATGAATAATCCATTTGGGGGGAAGGCATAGAGCACAAACGGTATTAAATATAAGACGAGAAATAGTAAGATGATTTAGACAGTGCAAAATTTCAGCAATGAAATGTGCCTTAAAATCGACGGAATGATCCCATTTATTACAGTTAAGAGTAATTAGACATATATAAGTGGATACAATAGACCCAACCGCTATGGGATATCGTGGGGAGATGGTGATTAAATGATAATGTAAGAAAGTGGTCGCTGAACGCTAAATCACACATCTTATGTATTTTATTTTCGCTTATTTTTTGGGAATATTTTAGGTGGTTTTTTAGTAGTGCAGAAGTACGTATTTCCGCTATTAATTAATTAAATTTATTAATTAGATTAATTAATTGGTTAATTAGATACCTATTAAGCAATTAAATACATATTTCCCCTATTAATTAGATTTTATTTCTAACTTAAACATGTGAATAATTCATTGAAATATTAGCAAAGATGAGCACAGATATATTTCTTATATATTTTTTGCGAATAAAGCTTTTTTTGTCGTTGCAAATATCGCAAATAATTGGTGATGGGCACTTTCTTCGAATAGTTTATATCTTAATAACCGGCAATCTTGCTGTTGTACCGCGTTCTACCTGCCCATATAGAAACACTCTTATATCCTCCACCTTAACCGTGTTATATACCATTCATCATTGCCATATCTCATAGAATACGAACTTTACTCCTCGTGGTGCTTTCCATTCCATCGCATTAGCGGTGTAAAAGAACAAATTAGAGATAATTCATGGTGGTTGTTGAGAATGACCTGAGGTAATATGCTCAGGTACCACAGGCATTGGACGAGAGCACTTTCGCTCATAAATAAGTCGACAGTGTTTTTGAGTGCACTCGAAAACATAGGATTGTGATAACCAGTTAGGAGACGAGGATTGCATAATGTGATCATCATCTGATCGTTGGAAATCGATCATGTGGACCACTGGAAAAGAATCATCGCCATTTGCATCGGATGCCATCAACGAATAAATAGATCATTTAGTCGTATTTATTGATCGATAACTTATTGGTCATTGTAATCATATAATTCGTGCCCTTAAAAGTAAGAAATCACCCACTTATCTCACCGAAGTATGTTCTTCATATTTTCGTCCGTTGTCTTGCTTTATATTCAATGGTACCGTTCTATTTAGTTCAAAAATTAATTCGAAGTCGATCGCCAAAAAATTGCTTTCTAAATTTCAGGTCTTTAAGATTAATTTTAGGTCTTTGCTATTAATTTCAGGTCCTTACGATTAATTTCAGGTCTTTACTATTTCAAAGGAAAATTTTTGTTATTGTTGTAAAATTACACAAATTTTTACGTCTAATTTTCACTTCTTCATATAGAATTCTGTAAGACTTAATTAGGTGAATAGCAACATTGAATTCGATTTATCGTTTCTGAATCAGTTCCGCTCATCGTCTATCAGCGTTTGATATTTTGATGAATTTCAATGTGATTTTTAATTTTCTTACGTTCTGTTTCCTCTTAAGGGGCTAAATTGTCGATATATTACATATTTACTTAAGATGAAATTATTATTTATTTATTTGTTTGTTTATTTATTTAATATTAAAATCTCCTTACTATCATATAAATTACTTTTTAAATTATTATTATTGTTTTTTTTTTTTTTTGAAGAAATATCGAATTGCCATTTTAGGAGAGCGGTGTATCGTCATCGAAAATGCTACACGAATGTCCATTTCGGGTGTATTTCTACAAACGAAGCGATAAAAAATGTGGCAGTATTCAATGCGATATGATGTTGGCTAGTATTTCGCTTTATTTCTTTCTAATTTCGATCTTAATGTGATGGAAATTTGAGCGTTAAGGCTTAAAGCTTAGGGCTCTCATTTTTGATATGGATCGGCTTAAGCTTGTCTCTTGTTTTGCTATCTACATGAATGGTTCGTTGATGTTAAGCGAATAATGCAGCGACAGATGCGTTAGAATGATCCTATATTGTTAAGGGGATCATTCAGCGCTTCTTTTTTTATTGTTATTCAGTGGGCTTCTATCCAACCGAGAAGTTATACCGTCAGGCAAAAGGAGGAGAGAAATTCAAATTTTATTTATTTGTATACGAATTATATCGTTCAATTTTATTTGCTCACATTGAGAGGGGAATTTCGGCGCAGCAAACAGTTCCCATCGTTCTTTTACAAATTGCCTACATCGATTTATTTATTTCATTTTGTTTTATATGTTTACCGAAGTGTTAAACATGCAGAACTATGCGAGCGCGAGCAGCAAGAGGCGCTGAAATGATTCACTAAGCTGTAATTTACGTGAGTAGATGCCTGAGAGCAGCAACAGTGTGTGCATCGGAACTAATTAGTCGCAGCTCGTGAAGCTAGAGGAGTGCATGCATTAACGATATTGCCCAAAAGCGGGCGCCACATTCGTGGAACTCGAAACCATACTAAATATTATTCATACTGCAACATCTTTTAGCGAATTGAAACTGATATGAGCGTTGCTTAAGAGGAGGATGAAAGTAGAATATTACTGACAGCTGGATGTCAGAAAAGTCGAAGACAGTTCTATGACGAAAAAGATCAAGTCGAAATTTAGCCTACGACACTGCAGTTGTCCCAGGTAAAGGTGTAATTAGGCTAATGTGGAGGACGATGAGTCTTGCTACAAGCAGTGGTGATTTCTAGACATTCTCTGATAACCTCCTGTCAGAAATCAAGTACAGGAGTGCAGTATTGCGTTCATTGTGTGGCAGTGAAGGCATTTTCTTTAATGCTGAATATATTTGTGCTGTAAAGTGTCGAGAATATGGTTTCCAGTTTCTGACACCTTTCGGCAGTAGCAAAATACCTTAGAATCTCCAGTGGAATTTAAAGTCGTTTATAATAATCAAAACAACGAACACCAACCATGGTAGAGAGCAGTGACTTTGCATAGAGAAAAATTCGTCCGCCGGAGCTGAGATGAAACGAATGATTTCTATCTCTTCTTTTTAGTGAGGAACATTGAAAAATTGCAACCATTTTGCGGATACATCCAGATTCTTTTTGTAGGATATGGAAGTCGTAGGCAGGATCAAGCAGTCGAAGATAAATTTTAAAATCGGAAGCCAAGAATTTAGTACCACTCAGAATGTTATCAAAAACATCATTAATATATGTGAGGGGATAAAATAGGATCTAGGTCATTTCTTTGTGGCATACCCACGAGGGGTAGATTTGCGCATGAGATGGA